>JANEHU010000202.1:0-21970 GCA_027563435.1 Nasonovia ribisnigri
AAAAAAATATGTTCAAATTTCGGTTTACCTCTTTCAAAAGCCCCATTATATTCTCTTAGACGTTTAATATTCAATACTTGACATCGATAATTTCCATAAAATTCTTAAAAATAACCAAAAACGATGTGGTTGTGCCGATGGCATATTACCCTCTGATCGGTAATCAAGTGCGGTTCGCTGACGTACGTGCGGTTCGCTGACGACGTGCGGGTCATTGTCGTAACGGGCGTTTCGCAGACGACGTGCGGTTCGCTGACGACGTGCGGTGCGCTGACGACGTGTGGTTCGCCGACGACGTACGGTTGGCTGGCGTAACGTGCGGTTTGTTGCTTACGACGCACGATGCGCTGCAGCCGAGAACGTGCGGTTCGCTGCGTAACTGGCGGTTCGCTGACGACGTGCGGATCGCTGACGACGTGCCGTTGCGCTGTGGACGCTCGGTTCGCTGACGACGTGCGCTGCCTTGGCGGAGTGTGGTTTGATGACGACGTGCGGTGCGCTAACGAAGTGTAGTTTTCTGACGACGAGTGATTCGCCTGATAATTCAAAAATTGTTTGATACATGCATTAAGGATTCTCATTTTGCTATAGGCGCACTGATTGCCGCAAGCCATTCGATCGTTGATATCGTCGTGCCGACTTGTTGGTATTTATTATAACGCCTACCTATTTAATACTCCCATTTTCTTCAAACTACAATCATCTACATTTATATTGTCTTTATGATTCACGAACTTTTAAGGAATGAATAGTACCTCCAGTGCTTCCCATAGTTTGTCAATATCAATGAAATCATCATTTTGGTTGATAATCTGTGTCTAAATAAATAGGTGCAGTTAATTATTATCAAATTCATAAAATTTGCCATAATCTGTCTCGGTAAAAAAATATGTTCAAATTTCGGTTTACCTCTTTCAAAAGCCCCATTATATTCTCTTAGACGTTTAATATTCAATACTTGACATCGATAATTTCCATGAAATTCTTAAAAATAACCAAAAACGATGTGGTTGTGCCGATGGCATATTACCCTCTGCTCGGTAATCAAGTGCGGTTCGCTGACGTACGTGCGGTCTGTTTATGAATTGCGGTTCGCTAACGTTCGTGCGGTTCGCTGACGACGTGCGGGTCACTGTCGTAACGGGCGGTTCGCAGACGACGTGCGGTTCGCTGACGACGTGCGGTTCGCTGACGACGTGCGGTGCGCTGACGACGTGTGGTTCGCTGACGACGTACGGTTGGCTGGCGTAACGTGCGGTTTGTTGCTTACGACGCACGATGCGCTGCAGCCGAGAAAGTGCGGTTCGCTGACGACATGCGGTTCGCTGCGTAACTGGCGGTTCGCTGACGACGTGCGGATCGCTGACGACGTGCCGTTGCGCTGTGGACGCTCGGTTCGCTGACGACGTGCGCTGCCTTGGCGGAGTGTGATTTGATGACGACGTGCGGTGCGCTAACGAAGTGTAGTTTTCTGACGACGAGTGATTCGCCTGATAATTCAAAAATTGTTTGATACATGCATTAAGGATTCTCATTTTGCTATAGGCGCACCGATTGCCGCAAGCCATTCGATCGTTGATATCGTCGTGCCGACTTGTTGGTATTTATTATAACGCCTAGCTATTTAATACTCCCATTTTCTTCAAACTACAATCATCTACATTTATATTGTCTTTATGATTCATGAACTTTTAAGGAATGAATAGTACCTCCACCCAGACAGCAAAACTGAAACATTGATATTCTGGAAATATTTTACCTAAATTAACACTAGAATATTTTATAATTTATTTTATAATTATATTTTAAGAATGTTTCATTCATTATATTTGATATATAATATTGTAATTACTTTTGAGCTAAATTAAAAATATAATATTTCAACTTTAACTTTGTGGAACTATTCTGAAAAAATTTAAATCGGAATTTAAAATAATATTTTCATTGACAAATTATGATAATATTACAGTACAGTTAATTTCAAAACATTTTAATATTAACTTTGTGATACTATTCTGAAAAAATTTAAATAGGAATTTAAAATAATATTTTCATTGACAAATTATGATAATATTGCAGTCCAATTAATTTAAAAACATTTTAATTTTAACTTAATTAGAGCTATAGTATTATTATTCTGAAAATACATAAATTCTAATTCAAAATAATATATATGCGATGATATAGCATATACCTATATTATATTATATATATAATATTATATACGTATATACAGGTTTCAAAAATGTTTCACCTGAAGTAAATAGGTTAGCTAGGTATATTATATTTATATATATATATATAGGTATAGCCGGTATAGGCTATAATAATAGGCGTCGTCGTACATTATATTAATATATTATTATATTTAAGTAATATGCGATGAATAAAATCAGGAGTACGACACGAGTTTGCGGGTTATTCACAGAAACTATATATATATATGTATACATATATATTATATTTAGGTAGTATACTTAACTGATTTTGGTAAGATAATATATCATCCTCAATAATATGTGCGTGTAATTTGGTCAAACTATAATAAAATATAGAATAGTTTTCATCTAAATATTTTATATTAATGACCACTATATTTTTTTATTGCAAATTTTAATTAGTTTAAAGGGTATAAATAAAAATAAGTATAATAAAAAATATTATATACTTACTAAGATAACGTAGGTATATATTGCGGATAGCAACGTATAATAATAGTGTTAGCAACTTTTGTTTAGTGTGGATTTTTATACCACTTTTACTATAATTTATAACGTTCGATTAGACGTTGCAAAAAATTTAAATAATTGTAAGTATTTTTAAACTGAATACAAATAGGTTTTTTATAAGTTATGTTCACATATAATATTATTATATTGCATTGGTATAGGTATATATAATATACAACTATATATTATATATATATAATATATAATAATGAATTAATAATAGGTAGTATAGTTATCGCATCTGTGTTCGGTCGTTGTTTTGTTGATATAATAATATATATAATAATGCCTAATAATTTATTTATTAAAAACTAAAAACTTTATTTTTGGCCTCTAAAATTTGTGAAAATTTCAGTTTAAATGTTACGTACCTACTGTACGATTATTATACCACTCGTATCTATTATTATTTATTTATAAGTGTACGAATATGTGGACTTGACATAATTTCTTAAATTTATTTTTAACATTGATTATGGAATTATGGAGTCGTATATAATATATTCTATTAGAGATATAATATAATGTTACGTCAAAAGCAATAACAGTAAGCTTTTCATTGTCTGTCATTAGTCATTACTCATCATTAGTCATTAAAGTTTCTGATATTCGACTGCATAAATATAAGAACATAGAAAATAATTATAAGATTATTATTATCTTCACGCGTCGTCGTTGTTATCGTCGCTCGTCGCTCGTTACCGTCGCCGCCGCCGCCGTCGTCATCGTACGTTATCGCCGACTGCACGTCTCGACTCTACTATTCCAGTGAAAACTTATTTTACGGCTAAAAATAGTTATAAACAAAATCCAATCATATCATTGGTTCGGACATTTGGCCGAGTGGCGAGTACATCAGTACATGACGCTGTCATGATTTGAGTTATCATTTATGCAATACCTACGCTTATACGCTTATAAGTTATAATATTGTGACGTTCGTGAAGTTGGCCCCCCCACTATGTCCAATCGACATCAGACCAATCTCAATATTCAGTAACCTTTTAGTAACTAATTGTAACCGACATCAAACAATTTGTAACCAAACGGTTTCCGAGAAAACTCAATTTTCATTTGGGGGGGCTAACTTCACGTAGCCCCCCCGACATTGTCCTATCGAATCCGGACCTATCCCAAAATTTAGTAACCTTTTAGTAACTAATTGTAACCGACACCAAACAATTTGTAACCAAACAGTTTCCGAGAAAACTCAATTTTCATTTGGGGGGGGGGTCTAACTTCACGCAGCCCCCCCACTTTGTCCTATCGAATCCGGACCTATCCTAAAATTTAGTAACCTTTTAGTAACTAATTGTAACTGACACCAAACAATTTGTAACCAAACAGTTTCCGAGAAAACTCAATTTCCACTTCGGGGGTTAACATTATATTAGATAAGTATTACAATTTTTGATACATACCGTTTTGACAATATTCCAATTATATTTGACTTAGATTATGAACACTTTGTTGAAAATTTGTATTTTATACTGATTTTTGGGTTGGTACAACATACATACATTTTAAATTCATATTACACTTGAAATTGGCTGAATATAAAAATAAAATATATTACCGATGAGTGACATAATATCCGCAATTAAATTTGAAGTTTTCGTGTGAAAAAAAAGTTTTAGTCATTCGTACGTTGTACAATGAACAACCGTCTCACCATCCATTTAAAAATTTAAAATTTTTTCACAGGAAATTAACATGTAATTAGCATGGACTTTCACGTCTATTCAGTGGCATATTTAGGTTTTTGCCTTGGGGTGGGTGGGGGTGAAGGGATATGATTTTATCCAGTAGCGCCACCTTAAAACTTAGGTGCCTTAAGTTAGGACTCCGGAAACGTCTATATATTATATACAGACTATGGGAGGATTGATACCCATGAACACCTCCTTAAATACGTCACTGCACCTAGTGCTAACATTTTGCACAAAAAAATGTTTACACCTGCATGACATTAAATTATGTGCGGTGCTGGAGAATCGTCTTTGAAAATTAATACATAATAATAACCAAAATATACCAAAATTGAGCACGTGATTAGCATAAATTTGCATTGTGCGTATTTCGTACTTAAAACAAGTATTGATAATTTTTGAAAAATTTTTTAATCTCGCCATCTACAGTTATTGACTCTACGTTTAACAATTTAGATTCATATGACTTTTTTCGTTTTTTTATACATAAAAATTGTCCCAACCTGATTACTTTGTTAGTTTTCCGAATTCAAGTCCAACAAGTTGGACACCTGGTATATAGCCATATAGGTATTTAGCTAAGGTACCTGATATTCTATTTATCATAAAATACACGGCATATACCTAGGTAGTAGTTGCAATGTGATGTAGTGGTCGGTGGTAGATTTTAACGATTAAGATCCCTATGATATTTTTCACTAAGTTTAATGCAATATCCATTCGACCAAACGGTACGTTAAAAGATAATTGCCCAACTCAAATCTAAAATATAGAAATAATTCTACGCAGTAAATATCATGTGTTATAAAACATATTATATAATAGTCGGTACGTTAGTACATTATATTATATAATAAGTTGCTATATTATAGTTGAAGAGATTTTTGATATTCAAACCCGAGAAACACATTTACGACCCCCGTCGACTTGGTATATTTATTACTTCCCACCTATATGGGGTAGGCACATGACCACTTTTATTAAAACCTTGAAAAAAAACATTTTACCGATTCCATTAAGCCGGAGGATTTTAAAACCATCATAAATTATACTGACAGCCGACAAGCTGCGTCGTCGTTTCAAAAAAAAAAAACTAAACATTGACAAAAGAAAAAATGTTTTTCTTTATACACGTGCAGGATGAAATGGTCCGATAACGGGACGGTAACAATTGTTTGTTATTGACATGCATTTATATTACAAGGCGAATGACCGGCTTCGTGAAATGTATATTTTATTCTCCTCAGACGGCACAATACTATAGTGTTTGTCCTTTGTGTATGATAGAATTTCAAAAACATTCCTAAAACCCGCCGCATATACTGAATAACATATCTCCCAAAACATCGTTATTGAATTTCTTAAAATTAACAAGCACACGTGTTTATTCATAGGCATTTTAAGTAATGGTAGAAGTGCAATAACAGAGTATCTTGGATTCATGGTCGTTGGGACCAAAATACACAGTTCATCAATAACTATTTCGGTTACAGTAACTACGAAATTATAATTTTAATATTATACCTATTATGTAGTTGTATGTATTACGTTTTAAGGGGATTCGATACCGATCGTTTGCGTAGCATGTATTTGTGTTTGTAGTAAACGATCATTAGTGTGAGTGCCTCCGCCCGTCAACATGACTACTACAACTCAGGAACAGGACACTTTCGCACGCGCAGACACATGTCAATAAAGCAGCGTCGTGGTCACGCGCTTGACGAACATTATTTCCTATTTTTTTTTTGTCTAAAAGTATCAATCTTTTGCCAACTGTGCAGACTGTTCTAGTAATCAGAAACAAATTCCGAAAACATATTTTAATTCACCATGAAGTTTACTTGAAAATAATTTCCTCACATTTTTAAATTAATTTTTTTTAGCTCAATATTACTATTATTTAAAAATTATTTGAACTCAAAATGTCAAGTTAAATTTTGAAGGGTTTAAGTAATCAATTACAAAAAAGTTGACAAGTGGTTTGAAGTAAACTTCACGACGAATTCAAATATATTTTCAGAATTTGTTTCCAATTACTAGAACAGCCAATACAGTTGGCAAAATATAGGTATACTTGAGTAGAAATGCCACTTAGGTGGAATCCTCTTAAATCCACTTATGGTTACGAGTTAGGTTACGTCTCATTATCTCAAGGTTAGGTTCAACGATAGACAATCATAATATTCCGTATTAATCATCAAAGGAAAACTTATATAAAATTATACGTTCAAAATTTTGTAAAATTAAAACTAGGAATATCGCTCTCGGTTAGGATATTCTATTGCATATCTATAATATTATAACCTACCTTTTTTAAAGATAACAAATAACATGGTAATTCAATAAAATAATGTATATATTAATATTAATAACTGAGGTAATCATACTTAAATAAATTACGAAATCCAACAAAATTATTTATTTATTTCCATATATTTGTTAAGGACTACGTATAATGGTCAATAATTCACAACAATACTAAATATTATAATAATCAAATTCATTATTAAAATTTAATTAATTGGTTAAACAGCTCATAGCTCCACAAAAAGTCATTTAAACACAAAATTGTGAAAAATAATTGTAGACACGTGACACAATAGCCTAACTATTTGTTTATGACTTTACGTACACTATTAAAATATAAACATAGACACGTAGTACCTATATAATCTTTTCAAGAGAATGAAAACTTTGTTTTTGCTTATTACAAGCTTATTATTTAAGGTTAAGGATTAACACTAACTTAATGTAAAAATAAAACTTATTAACTCATGAGTTACTAATTAACATAGAAAAAATGTAACTCGTTAAGTTAGAAATTACTTTTTAAAAATAAATTAACTCGTTATTTAACTTGGTTAAAAGTAACTTAACTTTAACTTTTTAACTAGTTGATGCCCAGCCTTGCATATTGGTATTTCGAACATAAAAAAGGGTGGGTAAGTGGATGTCGCTCTGCTGTACAGTAGGTTACGAGTGGGTCACTGTCTAATGGATGGTATTAAATTTGAATTCAATGCTATAATATCATTGTATACGAAAATCGATTCTGAGCTGAGGTGGTTTGTCAGTGTGGATATTTTATTTTATATTCATATTGTTATTCATATTATTAATACGGTAGCCAGTAAGTTGAATTAATATTATAAAATTACAACAAAACTACTACATTTTTTACTATTAGTTATTTAATATTTAATTTTGTCCACATTTGATCATAAAATGGCTATGAAGAAACTGCGTATTTCTATTTTTGATAACTTTCAGTTACAGAATAACCTACATACGTGGAACCTTGTTTTAAATTTTCAATCCAAAATTTATTTTTCACAATTTTGTGTTTAAATTACTTTTTGTGGATCTATGAGCTGTTTAACCAATTAATTAAATTTTAATAATGAATTTGATTATTATAATATTTAGTGTTGTTGTGAATTTTGGAGTAGTCCTAAACAAATACATGAAAATAAATAAATTATTATGTTGGATTTCGTAATTTATTAAAGCATGATTACTTTAGTAATTAATATTAATACCTACATACATTACTTTATTGAATTACCATGTTATTTGTTAACTTAAAAAAAAGTTAGGTTATAATATTATAGATGTGCAATAGTTGCTGCAATAGTAACTGCAAAAGTTCACTGGAAGGTAACGATATTTATTTTTATAGTAAAGATATTTTTGATTTTTATAAAAACTTTTAGATTCTGAGCGGAGCGATGAATGTATTAATTTTACAAAGATGTGTGTTTATTTTTTAATTTTTAAATTTTTAAATTTTTACGGAAAACCAATTTTCGACAAAATCGATTTTGGTTTTTGGTATAACTCTAAAAGAAATGGCCGTAGAGACATGAAATATTGACCGAATGTTTATATATAAGCATTTTCTACAAACCCTAGCATTTCCAAAATATTCTGACTTATTTTGAGCTGTTAACGGACATTTTCAGTTTCCATTTTTTTTAGTTTTTTTTTCTATAAATGTCTATAAAATTTTATTTGTTGGGTAAAAAATCTTGAAAATTTAATAGTAGGCTTCTAATATATAGTTTCAATGGCAGATGAAAAATATTAAAAATCCGTAGTTACAATATTTTTTCTTAGGTAATCAAAGTTCAAATATTGACAAAATACGTAAAAATGACGAAAATGTGCAAATTATTTCGAGTCAGAAATTCATAAAAAATTCTGTTTTTATATCTAAGGTTTGCAAATGTAATACAAAATTCCTCATAAGTTTTCCTAATTTTATCAATAAAAAAAAGTTTATAAGCAAGTCATAATACATTTTTATGAGCATTTTAAGTTCAAATTTGTACAAGATTCGATATTCACTCGATTTCTCATGTAGCGATTTTCTTATTTTGTTGCAATTCAAAAACGAATAACTATATATGCTTGAAAATTTCACTGAATGTTTATATAAGCATTTTCTATACACCATCTAATTTTTAATATATTTTGACTGTTTTTGAGCTTTTTACGTACCATTTTAATTTTAAATATTTTAGTTTTTTTTATATAAATACCAATAAATTTATATTTGTTGGGCCATAAATAATGACAATTTAATACAAGGCTCCTGATATATTGTTACAATAGTAATTGAAAAATATTAAAAATATATTGGCACACATTTTTTTACTAAGCATTTATAGTTCGAATTATGACAAAATTCATCAAATTCTCGAAAATTATTAATCATTGTAATTAAACAATTATAGAATGGTCAGTTTTTATAACTAAAGATTGAAAATTTAAAACAAAGATTCTAATAAATAATACATACTGTAAACAAAAAATCTAAAAAATATATAAACACAGTTATTTTTTACAGACATTTTAAGTTCAAATTTGGACGAAATTACATATTAATATCAATTTTAACGAGTAAAAGTATATATTATAATATTTTTCCAGCATCACTGATAATTTTAGGTTAATAATTAAATATTATGAATAATATTAATTTAACTTAGCAGCTACCGTATAATAACAATATCAATATAATTTAAAATATCCTAGACTGACATACCGTCTCCGCTCAAAATCGTTTTTCGTATTCAATGATATTATATCATTGAATTCAAATTTAATACCATCCATTAGAGTGGTCTATAGTAACCTGCTTTACAGCGGACACTTACCCACCCCTTTTTTTATCATTTTTATATTTTTTTTATTTTACTATCAGACCTATAATTTGATTAAGTTGTAATGGTTTAGGAATAGTATATATTTGTTTAGCACATTTTTATCAACATAAAAAATCTTATAGTTTGAGTTAGGTATTGTAATTTTAAACTGTGTAGGTGACTTATTTATTATTATATTTTTATTTTGAATATAAAATTTTGTTTCTTGTAATTTAATTTATACCTCACCTAATAAATGATGAACCCCCGAAAATGTTACGATTGCAACACACGACAGAAAACTTATAAATATAATTGTAAAAGTATAAATTTCCTTCAGATATTCGTTTTTGAATTATAGCAAAATCATTACATGAGAAAATAAAAAAAAACACACACACATCATTGTACAATCAATACATTCATTGCTTCTCTCAGAATCTAAAATTGTATACCTACTTGGTAGATATTTATTTAATTCAATTCAGTTTTATGTTTATATTATTATATTACCGTATTATTATTAATGTGGTATATTGCCTACTATAAGAAAGCAACGATAGGTGGTGTCCATTTTTAAGTTCACGGTCCATAAAATATAGTACCTCATAGTAAAAACATCAATGTAATTTAGTAATCACTTATGTTCGTTTTACGATTCTCTTCGTCTTGTGAAATCGTACGGTCAACTATATATCGATTTGTGATAATATTGAGCTCATTATTTTTACTGGTAAATGTTATTAAATAGTAAATAGGTACATTAATTATCGGAACATTACACACATGCAAACATATTATTACTATTACTAATATTATACCAATGGCTATTCTATAGTAAATAATGTAGTACCTAACTTGATATAATGCGGCCGTGGTCGATATATGAACTTATATAGGCGATAGTTATAATTATAATAATATTATAGATTCATCGATTGCCGCCTAGTTATGATATTATTATAATCCGAACACATTATTCAATGTCCCAGTTGCTTGTATTTTTAATTAAGTATCGACATTTTATCGACCGTCATTACACATAATTTTATGGGTAACTTAAATATAAAATAAAAGACAATATTATGATTTATGATTGATTGTTCGGAATTTGGGAACGTATATTATCTTAACACGATGTTCCATGAATACAATTTATCGTGTTCGTATTATGTATTGTTAAATTTTAACCATACGTAGTCACTAATCAGTAGTCAGTGGACATAAAAACTTAAATACCTATACCTTCATACTGTACAAAGCAAAGGTGTCCAGCAATAAGAGAGTCGCAACTTCATAAGTCACACATGGTACTTAAATAATATTTAGAAATTTAGAAAATCTAAGCATATTAAATATAGTATTTTACGATGACGCTACACAGACATTTATTGTATCTTTCTTACAAGTGCATAACATATTATATTTAATTTTAAACTGATTTATGAGTATTTTAAAATTGTAAATCGTTTGTACATCTTAAAATACTCATAACTCGCTTTAAAAATAAAATAGAAAAAAAAACCTATAAATATGCCCTATAAAATAATCTTACCTTTAAATTGTATAAGACGTCAATTTACTCTAATTTTTAAACTAATGGAGCTAAACGTGAACTGCTGAGCGTAAAGTTAGCTATGTTACGCACTTCTAAGAAAGATACAATAAATGGCAGTGTAGCGTCCTCTTAAAGACTGCAGTAATAGCAAAGCCTAGTTGCTATAGTGTGCTATTATAATATATAAAGTGTCTTTTTTTGAACTATATAAAACTGTATTCAAATTATTTTTTTAGAACGCGGTAACAAGAGTAATAATTCTATTATTTATAATCGTTGGGCTCGGCATTCTACGTCTCACAATTTGTCAACATTTCACTACATTTTATTGAAATCGTGTCATTTTTTGGGTACAAAATAATATCTTATAACCGAAATCGTGTTGCAAAAATAGGTAAGGCGTCCCATGACAAAATAGATTTATTTTGTCAAAAATAGCGTACGCAATCGTGTTTCACCCACCTTGGTAGCTCAATATAATAATCACGCGAACACAGAACATATTAAATAATGTAGGTACTATGGCCAGGTCCATAAAATTGTATAATTCACGACGCCGCCGCTGTACAGGTTTCTTGGGTCCAGTTAGGACCAGTCGCGGAATAATGTGATTGGGTAGCGATGACATACAGCGGTAGTGTGGTCAAGCAGGTGGGGTAGAACATTTTAGCAGTCGAGTTCCGTAGTACCGTGTAGATTGAAGTCCACCGCAGTTTGCAGCGTCTGATTTTCGGAGCCTGTCTCACGCGACACATTATACGAATTACGCATTTTGATTTTCATCATAACATGGTAAGTACACATTACACTTTCTCAATTAACTTTTATCATTTATCGTTAAAATACTTCTCTATAGATTGTTCTTACGACAAAATACGATTTTATATTACCAATGTACCTATTTATGTTCCGTCGTTTATGAAATCTGGAAAATAATCAATTGGCTTAATTATAAACCAAATATTTTACTTTAATCATGCCATGTGGTTTATATAATGGATCAAATTTCAACCTTACACAAACACGTGCTTAATAATATGTTTACCAAATACTTGAAAACCACCAATAGGTAGGTACCCCTTTTTTTCTTGTGGTATTTTTGACCTGAAGAAGAAATGCTATTAGCATTAGTACCCCTCCGGATAGTATTACTTTTCCTGTGGTTAACACTACTTCCTTTCCGGTTTTTTTAACCCCGATCTCAAACAGTATGTAAACCCTCCAAAAATTAATAGTTTACAGTTTAAATTAAATTTATAATTTATTTAAGGCTCAACAAGAAAAAAGTAATCAACAAGAAACAGATTATAACACAATAGAATACCAAAAGTTACTTGAAACTTTAATACTGGAAAAAAAATCAACTGGTAAATTTGATGAAGCTAAATATATTGGTCCAAAGTTTTGGGTAAATGCTCTTATCAAAGCTGGTCTTAGAGAAAAAGATACTATGACTCCAGAGGCATTTAAGGGTAAACTAAGACTCAAACAATGTAAGTCTTGTGGAAAATGTTTTGCAAGGTAAATGTTTATTTGATTAGTAGATATTTAAAATTATTTTCTTGAATTAAGTTTAAATACAATTAATCTTAACATCACCACTAATAAAATATTTTTAATTAAAAATTCTAAATTCTAAAGAATTCGCATATTACATATTTAATTAAATTATTTTTTTAAACATTTAGGCAATTTATTATAAATTTAAATATAAACAAGTTATTGCTTCCTATTAGAACCCGGATTCAAAGCACTTTAAAAACTATCAAAAAAATGCTCTAAATAATAATGTAAATTGCCTTTACAACAAAATAATGGCCTTTAAAAATGAACAAATTTTTTTTTATCGATATGCTATTTAAGCGATATAAAAACAAATCTTTAACTTTCTGCATTAACTACACATCTTTTTCCTAACAAATCAAGAATAATCCTTACTTACAATGTGATTCCTAAGTTGACCTTTATTTGAATATATTTTCTTTAACAATTGGCTTTTCAAAAAATGTATTGATTAATTTTAGTTTTTTTTTAATTTTTAGGGCATCAACTAATCAAAGAAATATTTTGCCGTCCAAACCACCATGCTCTAGATGCTTTTTCATAAAGAACAAAGCTAAATTAAACAAACATAAAGCTGAAAATCATAGTGAACTTCCACCATACACTTGCAAAAATTGCTTTTCGGAATCAGATACATGGTATAAGTATGTCCAGCATATGAAAATTCATTTAAGATATGCACCAAAATGCTATGATTGTGAATATTATGATAAGATGAACCCACTTAAAGTTAGTATCATGTTCTTATGTGAATTTTGTAGTATGTCTTTTGACTCTGGTGATGCACTTGATGTACATTCAAAAATGCATTCAGAAAGTTGACAAAATAATGATGGATAATAAATTTTACTTAATTTTATAATGAGTTATGTAAATATTATTAAAAATGCAATTTTTAAAAATAATATTTATATAATAATATATCCTTAGTAAAAATGATCGTATAGGAATTTTAGTGAATGTAACTATTTTGTAACTTTTTTAATTGTGAAAAATGTATTTTTTTTTAACTAATTATAACCACTTAAAAATATTAACAAATAAGTATCATAATATCTTATACTCCATATTAAGAAAAATTATTAAAATAATTGCTTTAATTCAAAATAAAGAAACATTTATCTTTTTAAAAAGTGTGAACACCATATTATACTTGTATTTTATTTGGACTATCAATGGTTAATAATTTGTCATTTTTTTTTGTTTTATTAATATTCATGAGTAAAAAATATCTAAAATTATAAGAAGTAAATAATACCATTTGAAAGGTAAATAAAACTCAGTTAAATAAAGTTTTATATTATAAACTAGGGTTTCCTCTTTCCTGGAAAAAATATGAAAATGGAGTGGTGTTGCATTGATCCCTTTTTTTGATTATTATTGTTGACGAAAGATTTCGAAAAGCGCACTTACTTTTTCTTTTACTTACTTTAATCATTCAAAATACATTTGAGTGGATACTTGTCTAAAGACAGTATAGTATATGTCTTATGACAATTTTTTACGTTTGACATATTCAATATACATCATAAAATCAATATAAATTATTGTAATATTGTGTTTTGGTTTTAATCGTGTGCTTTCTGTATTATTAGTTTATGACTCTTGTAATCGACGTACACAATACGTAAAACGTATAAAAATAATTACTTACAATGAATAGTTTGCTTTGTGTTTTCAAAATTACCAAATAAGTTGATACAATTTATTACATAACAAATTACGTGAAAGCCATGATTGCAGTAATTACACATATAATTATAATAATAAATACAGTAGGTTAATCAAATCTACTAGAATATTAATGTAAGATTTACAGAAATTAAAATATAACTGTATTATGTTATAGCTAACTTTATTGATAAATTCCAGTACGCCGATATGAACAACTTACCTATATCGTTATTTGAACCACACGAAGTACAAGGACATTTGCATATAGCTTAAAATTTGAAAAGGCAACCATATATTATATTATAATACATTTTGTGAAAATATCGAAAATTTCGTGGCATGAGTATGACGTCACAAATACATTTTTACGGCTTCTTTTGATAACACCCGGCAAAATTTCCGATCGGCGTAGTAGGCGGTCCACAACATCAAAGGAAAGCCTCGAGGCTTCTGCCGAGTGTGCACGCACGAATTTTCGGCAGTACTTACACTACCTATTTTTATTAATTATTTAATAGGTATTTAAATCATTTTTCAAATCATTATAATCGAAAAACAATTAATGCCGCATCGTCTGGACACGTATTTTTTCCGTTCGTCGACGATGGCCGCACACTAAAAAGCTACTACCTACGTCTGGACGTGCATTTGTAATATAATAAATTGTACTATAGTTATAAATATTTATTTTGGGTGCTATCGCTGAAGTATTTTTATGCTTTTATATCGTGTGCCTTAATTTTCGTATCCGTATTTAATTAATATAATAGGTAATATATTAAATTTATCATTTTATTTGTCCGTTTTTAATTATTTAAATTTATCAAATGTATGAAACATTGAACATTTTTTAGTCGTTAAATTCAGAAACAATTCAAAAAGATTATTTTTGATACAAAGTCCTTCATAATAGTTGTTCTTATTGGAATTTATTAAAAAGTAAAAGCTTACTAACTTTGCTACGCCTAAACGTTATCATCACCAAGCTCCAAGGACGAATCGTAGTTTAAAAATATAATAATGCAGACAAAGGCGTCAATAACCAAATAAAAACCTCTCACTCAAACACCAGACGCGTAATGCATTATAATAATAATATTATGATAGGTAAGTATAATGAAAAATAATTCATCGGTTGTTTAATAAATTATATTATTTTAAAATATACGAAGACAACCACTATAACTTCATTATGTTATTGATCGGCAATTCATGATTTATAAATGGATAAAAATGCACAATATTTATTTAATGTTATAGGTCTATAACCTATAGAGACCCATTACTTTGTGGATGGTATGGTGTGGTTGAAGTTTGTTTGATCTTAAGGAGTTGACATACTTCTTTGAATACGTAACTCAAGAATTCAGTGCCACAGTCTGTGACAAGACTTTTCGGAAGTCCATGTAAGCACACAAATTGGGTTACAAAATGGTATGCTACTGTATTTGCTTCGTGGTTTATCATAGGGACTGCCCATGCGAATTTAGAAAGGTCATCTTGAAGAGTTAAGATGAATATATTCCCTTTATGAGATTTAGGAAATGGTCCTACAATATCCATGAAGATTTTCTCAATGGATCTGGAAGAGGTTGTGGTGATAACCACCTTTGTTCTTTTACCGATCGATTTGGTATTTTCTGACGTTGACAAGTTTCACAGGAAAGGATATATGTTTTGATCATCTGTCTCATTTCTTTCCAATATGATGTTGCTGTAATATTTTTGATATGTCCGATTTATTCCTTGATGTCCCCCCAAAGGAGCTCGTGGAATTCTCGAATGATTCGTAACTGGTCTTCATTTGATAACCATTCTTGTGTTACGAATTTTATTTCTATTTCCGAATTTCGGAATGTGTAGTAGAGCGTGCTCTGGATGGTTTCCCATTTGATACCATCCCGATCTATCGCTAAATACGGACAAGCAAGTCGCGTGACTTTCCACTCTTTGCAAATTTTCTTGAGATTCTGAAGACATTGAAAAATATCTGCGCAGGTCGGCTTTTCCAGAATATTTTTTTAGTTATGAGGTAGAATATGTTTCTGTATGCTATTTATAGTGATCCTACCTATGTAATCTTTTTCTGTAGTCTACGTAGCTGTGCCAGGTTGCCAAATTTTCTTCTAATTTGTACAGCTACTCCGTGTGTCATCTCGAAATCCGCTGAAACGCAACATGCCAAGAAAATGTTAGGATCCATTTCAAATATATTTCCTAATACTTCGCTAATTTTTTTAGTTGGTTTCTTAAGACTAGAATTTGCTTGCAGAAAATCCTGATAATTGTCGGTAGTTTGTATTTATCTTGAAGAATTAGCTTGATGAGATTTTTGATCGTTCAGAGGTTTGGAAGTTTTTGATTGTTCTGCATTATATAGAAATGTTGAGTTCTCTGCAGCCTTTGATGAACTGGTGACGACTTGCTTTATCCGACTTAAAGCATCTGCATTTGTGTTATTAGTGCCAGGTTTGTAATGAATGGTGTATTGGTTTTGTTCCAATTTTAAACGCCACAGCGTTAGTTATGAACCAGGGTCCTTTAGATTGAACAGCCACAACAATGCCCGATGATCTGTTATAATATTGAACTGTTGACAAAAAAGGTACGGTCGAAAAGTTTTAACTCCCCATACTAAGCTTGATAATTCTTTTTCGTTAGTATTATTGTTTATTTCAACTTTATTCAATGTTCTGGATGGAATTGGTAGGTTCTTCCCAATGGGCCCTTGAGAAAGTACACAACCAATTGCGTAGTTACTGGTGTCACAAGTGAGATTGAAGGGTCTAGTGAAGTCTGGATACTGAAGGATTGGATAATTTATTAGAAGGTTAATCAGTTTTTTGAATGACTGTTGACATAGATCGCTCAACTTGAATTGCACATCCCTCTTAAGTAACGAAGTTATCGATTAGGTTATGGTTTAGCGATCTGTCTATAATTTTGAATAAAACGTCTGTAATACCCAGAGAGTCCCAAGAACGATTTAATACCTTTTACGTTTTGGGGTACTGGAAAATTTTGAACACTTTCGACCAAATTCGGGTCAGGCTTAACGCCTTCGTCAGTAATTTGATGTCCTATAAAAGTGACCTCTTTCCTCAAAAATTCGCATTTCAAGGGCTGTAGCTTTAGATTTAATTGTCTGAGCCTTTCCAAAATTTCTGTGAGTTTTTTGTGAATGATCTGGAAGTTCTTTAGCATAAATAGTGATGTCATCAAGGTATACAAACGCCTGAAAGCACCTTGTTCATCATTCTTTGGAATGTTCGGGGGCACCTTTTAGACCCAATGGCATCCGTAAAAATTCGAAATGGCCTTTATCCATAGAGAAGGCTGTCTTCTCGCGGTCTGTAGGGTTCATTAGCACCGGATGATATCCTTGGGCTAAATATTATAATATTTGGACATTCCTAACTTATCCAGGATGTTCGTAATATTGGGAAGTGGAAAAGCATCTCCCACCGTAACTTGATTTAATAGTCAAAAGTCAACGCATCCTCGATATTTTACTACTCCGTTAATATCTGGTTTCTTTGAAACAACCAAAAGAGGAACATTGCATGAAGAATCACTAGGAGCAATAATACCTTCTCGCTCTAAAATTTCCATTTGTTCTGTTATTTCTTGCCGATGTGCTGGTGTAGTCGCTATGGTTTTTCATGAATTGGGTGAACGGCTTCAGAAGTCTTGATTTTGTGAGTAACTGCGGTTGTTGCTGTGATTTTATCCCCTTCCAATTGAAACATATCAGAGTATTCCTCACAAATAGTAAGCAATGAGGATTTTTCTTCTGAGTTTAAATGATCTGTTCGCAGGGCTGAATGTAAGTGAGATATTCTGTTTCCATCAACACAAGGTTCCGTATTTTCTGAGATTTGTGATAGGTGCACATTAGCTTCGTTGAAATCTTCGTGCTCGAGTTATGCTAGTTTAGGGATTTGCAATTGGACTGGATTGTCTGTCGGATTAATAAGTGGGACGTATATAAGATGATTTCTCACTGAGGTAACACAATTTCTACAGGTCATAGCATGTGTAATGCTTTGGCTTGAAATTAAAATGTTTGAATCCTCTGTTCTAATGGGAGCTGGAATGGCAACGATAGTTTCTGTTCTTGGTAGTATTTTTAAGTTCACAAGAGGAGGAAGGATTAATTCTTGTGACTGGTAGTTGATTATGGTTCCTTGTCCGATAATAAATGGCTTGCCTAAGATTCCTTCATTTGGTACAGGGAAATCAGAGTTAACAACTTGGAATTCAACGCGTCTTTTTTCATCTCCAATTTGAAGTTCGATAGTGATGGATCCTAGAGTCGTCACAAAATTCTCTGTTATTCCTTTGAGTTCGTACACGGTATGGTCATATACTATTACTTCATCGCGCAATGATGAGAGTTTGATTAAATTTAAGTCACTGCCAGAGTTGATAATAAATTTGCTGTCTGCTGGAATGGTCAGAGGACTTTGACACTGTACATGATCCTGTTCAATTTTCTGGCGAAATGTATTATTTAAGATGTTTCTGCGAATGAGATTGCGGCTGTTTTCAGGATTCCTTCCTGGCGCCCGCCGTCGGCTCCTGACTGTGGAGAGTTTTTTGAGTTTTGTGCGGTAGTCGCTGTAGATTGCGTAGATCGCTTCGAAGTAACGTATTTTAGTTTCCTGCACTCCTCCTTGGCGTGACCCAGTTTCTTGCAATTATGACTAGTAATCGTATTAACGATCGCCTTTTAGGCGTTGTGAGGTGTATGACCATTATTCGGCTTAACTTGGAGAGACCTGCATGCCCAATGTCCCATTTTTACGCAATGGAAACAAGGAGTACTAGATTTCTTTGTGAGCGTTTTTCCATTGTTTTGTTTGACAGAAGATTCATAAAAACGCTTAGACTCGTCATGCAATTTTCTCACCCTTTCCTCTTCTTTTGCAGCTTGAATCGCTTTTTCAAGGGTTAGTGGATTTTGTGCCTTTATGAAATCATTCAATTTTCTCAATCCTTCTATAAAAACTTGAATGGTCTGAGCTTTCAAACTGTCCTCCAACGCTGTGGCGACTTCTGCGGATTTTCCGTTTGTCTCTTTTTCTAATATGAGTGTCTGTAAGGGACTCAATTCGCGGAGAATATGTCATGACGTCCTTGTCGCTTTTCTGTTTACTAGAATAGAGTTCTAAATATAGATGTGTCGTGGTTCACTGGGGTCCTAGTGACGTTTTTAAGGTATCTTTGAGTTCAGTCCAGGATTGAATCGAACGGAATTTTACTGCGGCCCGGGCCTTTCCCGTAAGCCGAATAATAATGCCTTGGAGTAGTCGATGCTTAGCTTTGTCATTGGCGCATATAATCGCAAACTCACATTGTTCTAGGCACAGCTCGAGATCTTCTTGATTTTCCCCACTGAATGTCACTGGTGATAACTTCAAGGCTGCTTCTTGTCCAATGGTGTCTACGGATTTCCCTGATTGCGATAGAAATTCTTGTAAGTTGTTCTGTGTTAAAGTTTTTGTCACTGGATTTTCGGTCTGTTGGGAAATTCCTGCTTTGAGATTGCTTGTTTGTAGAAGGGATCCGTCGACAGTCATCGCGATGGTCTGATCTAAAATATTTGTATGCAAGGTATGGTTCGTATGAACAAGTACGCTATCTACGGCAGCTTATGTTTGGTTAACGTTTTTCAATAACGGCTCGTTAAATTCTATGATTTCAATGGTCTGGTTTATAAAAAGATTATCCCCCGAAATATCCACAACAGGTCGTTTGGAATCTGGATTTTGTGGATTTTGCAAATCTAACAGGAAGACTGAAACTTGGAGCAGGGGAAGGGTACTCGAAAGTTTCCTCTCTATCTTCTAATTCAGGGGTAGGGGTCCTACTATTTCTCCCTGATCACTCATCAATTGAGTGTTAAACAATAACGATCTATTCAGAATTTTACTACTGTTGCTAAACAGTTAAAATAAATTATTAAATGTTATCACTACTAGGTTTGATGACAATAATAATAATAATAATAAAAAAATGTTCAATAACTAATTTAAATTGTTAGTATGTTAGTAAATATTCTGTTACTCACAACACCGCAAACTGTATTGATGCCGCCATGAGTATTGTTGTTGAAAGTGTGTGTTGTTGAGAGGGTCTGGATGAATCGTGTTGGCTCAAGTGTTGTCAGTGAAAAGAATCATAAACGACGTAAATTCTCTTTGATAGATCTTGTTGAATGGACGTTCGCTTGCCCCAAAACAGCTGGCGCGGGGACCACTACAGGTAGGTAGTGGGTTTCAATTATTGCTCCGTTATTGTTGATTGTTGTTGTGAATAATGTTATCAATATTCTTATCAATTTTGATAATTCTTATCGATATTGATAACAATGTCGATTGTGGCAATCGATTTCGATTTTGACTATCGATTTTGATGTCGGCTTTGGGCGGCGTACCAATGCCACGCCGAAGAATTTGCTGACGCCGATAGTAATAGTAATAAAAAGAATATTATTTACGTAATTTTCTGGAATTTTCGGTAGAATGTCTGAATGTTAAAAGTCTGAAGTGTCTGGGTTGATCTGGAGTGTTTGAATTTTCTGCGAGCCGTATTTGGGTACACGGACGCAGTGCGTGATCTACTTAACTATTTAAACACTTAAAAAGAAATTTTTACTTTAAGCGTAACACCGGAATCTACGGATCCCACCGCCCGTCTTACATCAAAAACCATTATTCAGTGGTTCCCACGGTAGCAGCGTCTTACAACGCACACTCTGCATTATGATTGTAATCTATCTATAAATGTCATCAACATATATAGATAAATAAAAATAAAAAGGGCGGGTAAGTGTATGTCGCTCTGCTGTACAGTAGGTTACAAGTGAGTCACTGTAATGGATTGTGTTAGATTTTAATAATTTAATCCAATGATATAATATCATTGAATAAGAAAAACGATTCTGAGCGAAGACGGTCAGTCAGTCTATAATATCTTACTAAGTCTAAATGTATTTGATGATATTATTGTGAATAAAGTAATTAATTTTAGTATTATAGGCATTAGTATTTACTATAGTTGGTTAAATTCATTTTTCTCAAAAAAATTATATTTTAAAATGCCATTGCGTGTATATAAAATATAACAATATATTCTAAAAGTTTCATATACCAACAAATAATATTTTTAAATTATATCAAAATAACTAAAATCATTATTCTTGGTTTAAATATGAAATTTTGTCTAAATTTGAAATTAAAATGTCTGTAAAAAATAAATGTGTTGATATATTTTTTAGATTTTTTGGTTACAGTATGATTTATTTATGAGAATTTTTGTTTTAAATTTTCAACACTTAGTTATAAAAACTGAACATTTTATAATTTTTAATTACAATGATTTATAATTTTCGAGATTTTGACAAATTTTGTCAAAATTCGAACTTTAAATGCTTATAAATAAAAATCGTGCCTATGTATTTTTAAAATTTTTCAACTGATGTTGGAACAATATATAAGAAAGCTTGTATTAAATTTTCAGACTTTTTGGCCCACCAAATAAAATTTTATTGACAATTATAAAAAAAAAAACTAAAAAATTGAAAAC
>JANEHU010000203.1:0-206099 GCA_027563435.1 Nasonovia ribisnigri
GAACACCTACCTATAATTAACTGCAGTGTAGTTAATATTTCCAAAAAGTTTCATACTTTTCAACACGACGACGAGCGTTTATAGGTACCAACCAAACAATCGCCGTGTATATTATATTATAGGAATGATCCAACAAACTCGCGAGTGCCCGTGCTTGTGTGCGTTGTATAATAATATAAATGATTATTAGGATAGATACGATCCAGCTGTATCAACGCGCGTGCCGAAGTTGACGCACGCGAGCGTAGGTGGTTTAGGTACAAGTCACCGTCAGACCGTCGTCGCGGTGTTATTTTCCGGTGCAGCTGTCAGGTCGGTGTGGCCGTGCGTGTACCACCGGTGTACCATCGACATGTACATGATACATCGTGAGCGTGCTATAATTATATACATTACGATATTATATAATAAAATGAAAAATATGTTCCAGTGGATCTTGGTCCCCCTCCCCCCACCAAAAAAAAAAAAATCACTCACAGATCACTTCAAGAAAGATAAATAAATCTTCGTAACCCGTATAATATTAATTAAAAATAAATCAATAAAAATAATAATAATAATAATAATATTCAATTCACAGTAAAATGCCACACACAATACATGGCTATGCACATATAGATATTCAACGCCAATGCCAGCGCGATATCACAGCAATGGACTCTTAAACTTCACAAGACAAAAGACATTTTATAAATTTTATTTGTTTAATGTTTGGTAAAGTTTAGGTTTTTGTATTTTGTTGTCAAGTTTTATACCTATATATATTTATATCCACTATTCCATCGTGGACAACTCAGAAGTCTATAACAACTACAATATTCAGTCAAAATTAAAAGTATAGGTATTAGATATGTATAAGTTTAACCTACAGTTTAAAAACATACATGGTGATAATACATTCTACATTAAATTCGTTAAGGACATTTGAAATAAATCTTGAACACTTGTATTAGTATTAATAAAATAATAATGTAACTAAGACGTAGTATAAATAATTATTTTATTATTTAATTAAAAATTAACATTAAAAAGCTTAAAATATACTTAATTCTTAAGAGTGTTGAACTTTTTCACAAAAATAAAAAATACTAAGTCTTGTTTAAAAAAAAAAAAAATGGAAAACCGCTCTTATGTAGAGTACCAATCTCGTGTACTTTGTCATTGAGTAAGCTGTAATATGGATGCGTAGGCTAAAATATTACATTTTTATTCAATGATAAATCATCGTATATGATAAAAAAACTATTCTGAGTGAAGACAGTATAATTTTTTGGTAACATTAAGCAGGTTACGAAACAATTATTTTGAAAACAATTTTTAGAGTTACAAATTGGACGTTGAAAATAAAATATCAAAAATCGACTTCTCTTCAATTTGAAATAATAAGAGTTCATTCTGTAATGTCACTCAGTAAAATTGGAAATACGAAACCAAGTTTCAGTGTTTCACTAAAATTTGCATTAATTGTAAAAATTAGTGCGTAAAGTGCTGCATAACTGACATGTGCGCTCAGCTATTTATTTTATCACAGTCACTCACACTTTAATATTATCACTTACTACGCACACGTTTACACGACCCGCATGCACACAAATTGAAAATTGCCTATATCGAACTCCTTAGAAACGGTCGAAATCGATACCCCTTAAATCAGTGTTTCCCAAAGTGGGCGATATCGCCCCCTTGGGGGCGCTAGACCTATCCAGGGGGGCAATGGAATTACAAGTTTAATTGGGGGGCATTTCATTACAAAAAGGGGGCGGTGATAGTTTCATCTGTCGTAATCGCAATAACACAAACACCGTGATCCAAATTATCTGAATTGTGTATTTTGTAATTTTAGATTAATCGTTCGTCGTCTGTCGACATTCGTCGATAGTCTGTCGTTATTGTGATAACAGAAACAACGTACGTGATCTAAATTATCTGAATTATTTTTGTATTTAGTACCTATATATTTTGATTTGTACCTATACATTATATATATATATTTATAAACAATAAATTTAATTTTTCATTGCATACTTTTTTAACAATATTTTTTTTAAGGGGGCGTCTGTCGGATTTTTTTTTTGGAAGTGGGCGGTAAAGATAAAATGTTTGGGAAACACTGCCTTAAATGGTGTAAAAAAAAATTGATTGTTAAAAATATGGACCTTATATTATACGTACATTAAAATTTAAAAATGTTGAATTTAAATAAATACAGGCAATATAAGGGGGGGTACATGCTTGATGTAGGTACTCTGTATAAATCACTTGCCAAATTAGGTATAATGACTTACAACCCTAAAATAATTGAGATAAAACGAAACCATCCATATTATACAGAGTACTCGTTTTATAGGTTTATTGCCGAAATTCTGAGATATACTCTAAAATCCATAGAAAAAAATATGTTTTAACCACATCCCGGGTCATTCTCCAATCTCCAGGTTACATTAAAGACGTGGATAATATTATTATTAGTAGTAGTAATTTATTACGAGTACCTATACTTGGATTGTATGTCCGATGTCCAAATATGTTACTAGGTAGTTGGTAGCCGGTAAGAACTATAATATAGATGCGATAAATTAATAATTGTACTCGTCGATATTGGGTGAGGAGAATAGGTACGGAAACTAATATGGAACGAAAATTTTTTTAACAAAATCGGCCGACCAACGTCTCAGCGACATCTGCGACATAGTTATGCAACTAAACTCGTCATGTGGTTCAGTTCTAGAGAGCGCTACAGATACTACCATTTCGAAAATAAAATACATCGTTATTATGATCGTAAAAATTTACGGCGATCTTTATTGTTCGCAACAATAGGCGTAATTTCGGAAGTGCAAAGGGGTGCACTTGCACCCGTCGGTTTGTTATCGGGGGTACAAAAATATTTGATTCTGCACACCCAGACACACCCTGAAATTAGCGTAATTTCAAGTCCCGAAATTCTGATAGTTTATGCGAATTTAAATAAATAATATTTTTAATAAAAATAACCGATACCTATATGTTGGTATCACCTCGTCACGTTTAATAATTTAACGTTCAAACGTATAATAACAATTTTAGTGGACGTGGTTATTATCAAAATTTTTAAATTAAAATAGTTATCGTATAGTTTATTATAGACTTATAGTTAAAACTTAAAATTGAATACAATTTATACCTATCTAATATCATACCTCGAGTTTTACCTCGTTAGTGCCTCGGTAATACAATTTATTTTTATCTATTAAGATTTAAGAGGGAAATTTTATTACCAATCTTTAATTTGTGTTTTTATTTTACAATTATGTACTGCGGTGTGTGTTTTTTTTCTAGTCGGTTTTTCTAACCGATTAATTCATTGCTTATTTCCATAGAAACGCAAATCAAGAATTGAACATTTATTTATTTATTTGATTTGACCCAAACGGTAATTTACAATATATATGTGAAAACCCATAAATTAAAACATATATCATTATTTTCACATAGATACCCAGGTGACTACGTTGATCGTCAATCGATTTTCATTTTCTGTGACTTGCAAGACATTAAAACATGGTTTTCGTATTTACGTTTTTCGACTTTCAGAAAAGCAGAAGACTGGACCGTACCGACTATCGAGTCCGTATAATTACCGACCTCTGCGGGCGTGAGCGTTTTCTAGACACTCGACCCCAAATTTCAAATTTCGTCTTCGAAAGAGACCACCAAAGGGCCTATGCCTCATCACAAATCCCTATCACCTGCACTGACTTTTAAGTTTTGACCGACTTACATAGGTGCAACTTTCGCGACATAACGATTTACGATGTTATCTCCAAAATCGGTACCCACTCTTAGCTAACATCGGGGGTGTGGAGGTCTCCCCCAGCGACGCTCAGAGACCTACGTCATAAGTTTGAATAAATTATTTTATTATGTAAAAATTAATATTTAGGGGTACTCTTATACTTGCTTCAAGTTGGTTGTAATTTTCACAAACAATTAATTGATAAAAGACCACAATCTAAGATTTCGAACTACCATTTGACATTTAATCGTGTATTAGTTGCTTCAGTCCTATCTTGACCATTCAAAATTCGTAGGTGTAAATTCAAGTAAAGGTTATAAGCACTCTAATAAATCCTCTTCTAATTGTTCTTGGTGGAATATAGGTCTCCGATTGTACAACAAATGAAAGAGATATAACCACTTTTGTATGCATGTTTTTACTTTTTAAAATGTATTTATTTATTTACTAGCTGACACAGCTGTAGTAATAGGTGACAACTATAAGTATGCATATTTTGTAATGTAGGCCAGTGAAGCAAATGAGCTGAGGCAGCCAAATTGTAAATTAGATATAAGGCAAAAGAAACAAGGGACCGGGGCAGTCGTGGTACCTGAGTAATACGATATACGTTGACTGTTTTTCTTCACTGTCGTATGTCAATTGAAGAGTAATACTTATACTTTTGTAGTTTTGTCCTCAACGACCATAAATTAATCGGTTTCAGATCAGACTTAGATACACGAGGTGACGCCAAATTTTAAACAAACAATCCAATGAGTTAAAAGAAAACCCTTTAATTAATTTCTAAACACACACAAACAAGAAAAACAGTCAACGGATATCGTAGTACTCAGGTACCACGACTGCCCCGGTCTCTTGTTTCTTTTGCCTATTATATCTAATTTACAATTTAGCTACCTCAGCTCATTTTCTTCACTGGCCTACATAACAAAATATGCTTATTTATAGTTGTCACCTATTACTACTCAGCAATGCCTTGCTATTGCTAGGTTTTTGAGATTGTTCAACTTTTTTTGCGTGTAACACGCTGTGGAAGCAATGTCTTTGTAATTATACCTAAATTATGTTATATTTTAATTTATAGCCATTATGACAGGGTTGTCCCTTGAGATTCGCTTGTGCAGGTTAGCGAGCAGTATATTATCAGGTAGGCAATCTACCTGCGGTAATTCGCGGACCTCGCGTAGTGAGTATGTAAGTGTTTAATTTAACTCTAAAGTGTATAAAAAATGCAAACAATTGGTACACCGGAACATTCTGATCTAAAATACACAGGCTTATCGGATTAATAATAATTATTATTATTAAAAACAATAGCAACCATTTATAAACAAAAAAAAAAAATAATAATAATAATCTCAAAATCCCTGTTTGAGAACCTCCCCGAGTTGGCAAATCTTGTGGACCTCTTATTGTTTACCTTTTTAACGAAAAAATGAAGCCTATCTTCTTCCCCGAGGTCTAATCTATCTTTGTACCAAATTGCATCGCAATCGGATGAACGGTTAAGGAATGCATAAAGGATGTAAGTAGGTATAGGTAGGTAGAAACATTTTTTGTCTTTTATGTATAATATAGGTTAACGAATTTCTTAAAAGTTTTAAATTTTAACACTTATAGATTTATTAAATTGTCTAATTAAGTAAACATAGATTTTTGGGCTGCAGGGTATAGTGTTTTTTTTTCTGACCTATTTTTCTTTACAACACCTATATACCTAGGTTGTTCATAATATATAGCAACCAATAATTATATAATCGATTTTGCACTGTCAATTTTTCTTTACATTATAATATATTTATACCTTTGTTGCCCTTAGCAACTAATACATAATTACATCACCATAGCAGTAACTAAAAAATGGCTTCATAGACAAACTAAAAATATTTAAGCAAACTTATGATTCATTGTTTTTCCGTGTAGTTAAAAAAATATATACCTTTACAATATTTTTTAATTATTGTTTGAACAAATTCATGAAGAATCTTATTGCATACAATTTCAAGCCCTTTTTACTCACAAATAACAATTTTGTAATACACATAAATCGACAAATAAATTGAAAAGATTTAAAATTTAAAATGTCTATAAATAGCAAAAAAGAAACTAAATTTCTAAAAATTATATCATGTCTAGAAAATTGTAGCCGCTAAAGTTTTAGTAATGTTTAGTAAATATTTATAATATTTGGTTAAATGCAAGGCTCTAATATTATTAATTTTTTATATAATGTATGGCTATACTCTAAAAGTTTAATATAGGTAAGTACACTTGACACAATAGTTTACTTACCATTTTCTTTTTTTAGTTTGTAAGGTGACGAGCCCTAGGACTATATAATGTATATAATATTCATGTATTTTTTTCATTTCTATTTAACTATTAAATAGGTAATGATTTCTATGAGCATATTAATATATAGGCACCTACATTATATTATTTTAATACCATATATTTGTTACCTTAAAAATGTGTAAATAGGTACCTAATTTTAAAATAGTTTAAACTTTGAAGTACCCACTTATACATTTAGGCGTAAGTACGACTAATGACTATTAATAGAAGGTATATTAATCTCTATATATTTGTAAAATTATATTATGTATTTATGATCTTAAGTAACTATTGTTGATATCTATAATAGCATAGTATGCTTAACAATAATATAATGTAAAATATAAATCGGTATTAGGTACATAATAGGTATATTGATATTTCTTGGATGTACCTATCGCGTGTCTCAAATAATTAATATTCAAACAGTTTAAGTCCAAGATCACATCTCCGGCGGTAACCCATTGGATACGCCATTGATGACATCGCGTGCTCGTAGATATTACTATGCTTATTAGTTATTATTATGTTATAATTAATGTTAGAATATATAGTTATGTTTACCGTGTGGCCCTTTTAGTAAACCAATAAAATATATCGTACAATAAACGTACAGCGGCCCATCTATCATACTACATAAATCATAATTTATTATTATTCGTTAGGTATCAGGTATTATAATATATGCCTATCCATAGGTATTTACACCAGCTATAATCTATAGCGATGTGTGCCATTGCTAAGGGGATAGGCATTGTAACATTGTGTACGTACGCCATATTATAATATATATATATTACTAGCTGATCCCGTGCACTTCGCTGCCCGTAAAATATGACTACTCTTAAAAAAATTGTGAATATTCAACTAATTTTGTGTGTAACTCACTGCAGTAAGTGCAACTCATCCACCCTTGTAGGCAACCCGACTACGTCGGATCGCGGACAACGCCGATGAGCGGCTACATGTGTAAAAATTCAATTTGATGCATGCTTGTACTTGATTTGCCCGATGAACATTTGGAGACAAATAAAATAATAAATACTTATTTCTACTAATTATGAAAAATTGTGATTATTCAACTTCTTTTTTGTGTAACTCGCTGCAGTAAGTACAACTCACCCACCCTGGTAGGCAATCTGACTATGTCGGATCGCGGACAACGCCGATGAGCGGCTATAATATGTGTTAAATATTCGATTTAAAGCATGCTTGCACTTGACCTGCCCAAATAACCAATAGCAACCAATAGTAAATAAATACTAATTTATACTAATTATTTATCCTATAACCAATAGCAACAATTTACAAACAAAAATTATTAAAATCAGCGAACCTATTATTATTATTATTTATTATTATTAACGACATTATTTATGATAATTGATAACTCCTTTGTTTTTAAAGTTAGAGAATCGATCAAATTCCATAAACCTTCTCCGCAATGAGCTTTTCAATTTAAAAAAAAAATCATAACGATCGGTTTAGTAGTTTCCGAGAACATATCACTCATAGGTTTTCATTTTCACATTTATATATTAGATTTACCTGGTAATATTTACGTTCGTCTGCGGTATATTACGAGCCATCGTGCGTTGTAAACAACATTAATTAACACTTTTTGTTTTGTCCGCGACCGCTGCTCGCGTGTTTTTGTCGTTACTATATTATATTATTATAAAATCAAAAACTGTGCCCGACGTCGTCTTTCCGTCCGTCACCGTCTTAGTTCAGCTACGCACAGTATAGGTTGTGTCTTAATATGCGTTATAATCGCATGCGTGTGTGTACGTAGTGTATTAGTGTTTTATAGACTTAAATAATATAATTTGGACTTGTGCGAGCGACACACAAACGCTTTATACAGTACCTATACACACATATTATACTGTACACATTATATAGGACATCGTACGTGTTATACGTCTCTCTCTCTCTCTCTCTCTCTCTCTCTCTAATACGCGCTCACGACGACGAACGTATTTTCTTATTCTTTATTTTTTCCTCTCGTCGGCCCTTCGTTTTTTGTATTTATTTTTTTTTATTTTTTTTATTATTCCGTTTGTAACGTTCGTGTTTGCCGCCGCCGGCCCGCCGTTGTGTTTAACACCAAGCGCGCAATGTACGTGTGTGCGCGCATGCATACGCGTTCGTGTGTGTTCGTGTGTGTGCGTGTGTGTGCACGTGTGTGCGTGCGTGTGCGAGCCTACCTACACACGTATATATCAAACGACAATCATTAATCTTTTCCAGACGCACAGAATTAACTGTCAAATGCACATCGCAAACACCGAATGCGTACCACCCCGCCGCACTTGCGCGGCCGGTCGCCCCTCGAGCGCCCCGTGCCCGTCTCGCCGGGCGGCCGAGGCCGCGGCGCGCAACAACCCCTCCACCGCCACCGGACGGCCGCTATGATGCGAACGACGACGGCGACGACGACAACGACGACGACGACGACTATTACAATGCGCGCCAACACACACGCACACACGCGTCCACACGCGCACACACGCGCACACACACACACGCACACCCGTGCACCGTCGCCGCCGCCATCACCGCATCACCCGCTTTACGCTCGTCCACACACGCGCGCACGTCACACAACTGTAACGCCGCCGCGCGTGTATTTACATTATGTACGCATTGTAAATGTTTGCGTGAGCGTAAATATGTATCGGACGCGAATTTTTTTCATTTTTTTTACGACCCCCGAAACCGTTTCTGTTCCGTTTTTGTTATTTCAATATTGTTATACATTTAGGCACCTTTGCTGTTACGACAGTGCGTGCAGTGTTATACCGCGTGCACAGCGCCGTTTAATATTATAATACCTGTAATGCTATAAATGAATTACCCGGAGTTGCCAGGAAAAAAAAAAAATTGCATTTGTTCGACTCGTTATTGTAACTTAAAGCCCGATGTACCCAGTGGCGCGACTAGGGGGAGGGGGGTGGTCTGACTAGGAGGGAGAATTTTTAAGCGTGCTCGCCCACCATTTTTCCCTTATAGTACCTACATGCATTCAAATTCTGGTTTTTAGAATCTTAAAATACACATATAAGATCAAATATTTTCAAATTCCTAACATTTTAGGTACTACTTAGGGAATGTGGTGATATAAACATTTATTTTTCAAATGATAACCCCCCCCCCTCCCACTTTTTCTACTGTAAGTTATTTAGCAAATATTCTTGAAATTGTTGCAGTATCTATATAAAAAACACTGATGAGGAGTTTCTGAATTATTAAAATTATAATAATCCTTAAAAATCGTTTTGGGAAATTATAAACTATAGTATTTATTATACTCTGACTATTTTTACAAATGGTTTAGATTTAGTTATAGCTCAATAGTAATTACTAACATTTTCAAATCAAAAAAACCCCATACTTAACCCATCACCACATATAGACATATTATCCTTAGGCCTTAGAACACTGCAATAAGTTATATAACTCAGAACTACTCATTCAAATTTTGATTATGATCCATCAAAAATCCCAAAAAAAAAAATAATACCTACTAAATAATTAAAAATATAAAGGGGGTTCTTATTAAAAAAAACAGAATTTTTTATTGTCACAGGGTTATCCATAAATTGTACAAAAACTCTAGTATATGAAAATAAGGTCATCAGGTGCGTTTTTAAATATATTTAAAAATTCCAAAAGTTGGATGAGCATGCTTAAAAAACTATATATCATTATACCAACTTGTATTCATCAGTAAATAATATAATACGATTATTTACGTTCTTTATACAGTATGTTGCATAACGTATATACGTTGTACGACGATAAATATAATTTATGAACGAGAACTTTGTTCAAAAGAGCTGCGGTTGATCACGTTTCGTGTTCAAAATTTGAAAGCTTCGTTGTAAGCGTATTATTATTAACATGCATTTTTTTCGCGGTCTTCTGTAAAATGCTACATCGACATAGCGTATATAGGTTTGACTCAAAAGAAATCTCTTACAAACGGAGCTTTTTAATATTGTTATCTCACTTCAAATTGATTACGCTTACAAATTACAATAACATGGTGCAAATTAAAGAATGAATCGTTAATATAATGCTATACTTACATAAATTACTATCCATTTGGCATTTAGTAATATAGTATTTTATTAGTAAATACAATTTTTTTTTCCAACAGCAATATAATGAATTCAACAATAATATGATTTTAGTTAAATATAATACCTATAAAATTTACCATAAATTATTGTTTTAATTTTTTAACCAATATTATATATATTATAATCTATTATTAAATTGCCTAAATACATTATTTAAAAGAACAATGTATTTTATTTTCTATGTAGACAAAAAGTAAATCCCTACTACTTTTTTTATCTTTTAATCAGAAACCTTGCAATGTTAAAACCACGCCAAATTATATTGTTAAGGTCCTATAAATAAAGAATATAACCTTCACGAGATTTATGGTGATGAATCGCGCCATCTCTATTTTAGTTTACTAAGTTCCGACTCGATAGTATAATCTCGTAGTTGATATTATGAAAATAAATAACAGTAAGAATAACAATAAAAAAATGTTAAAACAGTAACCTATTTTAAAGTTTGAAAAAAAAAATAGGTAAAATTATACAATTTACATTTTAAACACACAAGTTACCTGTAAATTTTAATAATCTTAGTTATTTAGGTATGGAAGCACTTATACTTTTATACTTAGTTGGATAGGTACATAATAATATTATAACACATATGAATTATTATAATATTTTAAATTTTGATTTGTCTTACAAATGATGACATTACATTAAAAAATAGGTAAAGTTGTACAACTTAAGCATACATGTTACCAGTAAATTATATTAATTTTATTCATTAAGATATGGGTACAAGCACTTAAATATTTTTAATTTAGATTCGCCTTATAAATTATGACATTACCTACATTATGTTACTACATAAAATAATATTATACTGTAAATTTTAATACTGTTATTATGTTTTTAATTTTGAAATTCGATTATTCAAGTACAAATACCTATAGTTTCTTATGCACATCAACTTAATTTTAATCAAATTCATACAGGAGTACAATTATATGAATGTGTAGTGTATACATATTTATATATTTTTGTGTGTACCTATGTATTATATATTATTATAAGGATAAGATTAATGTTTGTAACTCTGCGGTGTATACGAGTTAAGTTTAAATGACATATTATACACATTGGTATTGTCACTTAATGGTAGTTACATAATATATATATATAAACATAATGTGGCGTACAATAATAACATTGAGACATTTTTTTTTTCTCTGAACTATAAATCTTAAAACGGATTAACGTAGTTTATAAAATATAAATCGATGTTTTAGTTCCGATTTACCGACATTCCTATTAAATTGCACAACAGGGAAATATTTTTCCTTTCTTCTCCTATAAAGGTATATATATTATACGATTTCATATATTATATATATAGCACAACACATTTATAACGCAAAATATGTCCCGGAATGAAAGGAAAAGTCCATTTAGAACCCAATGACCATTATTACATATACGTAATGTCGACCTACTACTGCGCCACACGTGGAATTCGCACATAAACAGTATTTCTCTATTGTATGTTATGACTATCGATGCAATACATAGTAACAAATCGTCGGGACGATGTATATTTTTTTTTTGCCTTTATTATTATTATTATTATTTTTTTTTTCAGTAGATCTTAAGACCCTAAATCATCGCATGCGGCTATCTGCAATAATACGCGATGACACAATGAAGTCGGCCCACTGCCCGGGATACTGCATACTTACGAGTTACGAGATGTTAAAAAGGTCACTCGAGGTAGCAACACCCATGGATATAATAATATATTACCATTATAAACTGCCATGTGCGGGGACACACAAGACGACTTAATGAAGGGATTTGCGAATCGTTGCCGTTTCCCTTCGCGCGCCGCGTCCGCCGGGTTTTATGGATTCGGGTTGTTTTGCAAATAGCCGCGATGACAATGGGTTGGACCTACTAAAGGTTTTGAAGAAAAAAAAGGCGATATTTCAAACGAGGCGTCTCGCATACGTTTTTTTTCGTTTCGTTTGTTGTACAACTATGTATACGTCCTAATATTAAAAGTCCTAAACATTATTAATGTGATTGATTATACTTAAGGGTATTATATTATATTGATTTAAAAGGGATTACGACACGTAAATAACAAAAAAAAAAAAAAGAAAAAAAGATCGTTGCGAATTACATTGAACGTATTATGTCACGGTAGCTTATATAATAATATAATATATTATACATTATGTCATACAGGCATTTTAAACTGTATTATTATTATTATCATTTTTTTTTTGTTGATGAAAATTAAGGCGTCGTCAACAACATAATATTGTAATGTCACAGTTGATAGGTAATATAGTGTTATTTGTATCGGACAAGACTATAATATGTTGTATAGCTTATAAACATATAGGGACGGACTTCTTGATGGTAAAATATTCTGTTTGTTGGTCTTTTACCTAAGTTATCAATGACGCATGTTATAGTAGGTAATATAATGTTCTATATGATATCATAACAGGTATAGTGTGGTGTATAAGTATCAATTTAATCTCGTTGACTGTCTGCCATCCGGTTTATTTTTCACTATATTTACATATTACATTTTCAAAATGTATATTTTTCCCTCGTGGTCTAAAACGATAAAATATATTAATTTTCAATTGTTGTCAAATGTAAGTTCAACGTTTTCAATCGACGCGGACGACCAGCGTGGTATGAAGTGTGTATAATATTATCAAAATTATCATTAATAAAAGTTTTAGGTAGGTACTTACAAAAGATAAATATTTTATGTGCGAAAATAAGTTAAGCTACGGCACTATAAGCCCATCCTTCTATTTAATTCAAACCATCAAATATATAGGTTATAGGTATACGACCTATACGTTTTTATGTAACAGAATAAAAGTATTGATTTAGTCAATTGCCCGTAAATTATTATAATTATCTGTTAATATATTATAATATTATATTATTAAATCATGAGTGAGTACCTATATATCTCATTAATTATAATACAATATAAAGGTAGGTTATACAAATTTCAAATAATATTTTTATTCAATGTGCTTTGAATTTTCACTCAGCTATTGTTATCTATTATATAAATACTAAATAATTATTTCTAGTCAAAATATGTAAATACATAATTATAGGGTTCAGATTTTGTAGTGAAATATTACGTTAAAAAAGCATTTACTTAATTTAAGCTTAAAAATACAAAAAAATAAATACATTCATTGGTACGTTCAAAATCTAATCATTCGTTTTTTCCTTTCCAAACGTCAAAATATACACTTTGATAAAATATCAGTTATAGTTGTATTCTGATCATTGTCAATCTATTATATAGATTCGATAATACAAACAAAATAATTTCGACTATGAAAAACAAAATGTCAGATTTTTCTAACGATAATATAGGTATGCCTACGTAATCTCACTAATTTGACAATTAAAGAGATGTGTTATACAGGTTACATTTTCGTAAAAATTAAATTTACCTATATAGTGATTTTTTTTTTTTAAATAAAGCTTTGGCGACGATGGCCATTGGTTGAACTGACCTAACACATATACCTACGTTAACACTTCAACTTAATTTACAAGTTACAAACACAAATATAGATTTTCAGTTCAGGTATCTGACATTGTGCATGCCACTCATCGATTTTGTTATCGCTAACGTGTTATCAATATATATTATTATTGGGACGAACCATGAACGTAGGTACACATACAATATAGGTATTACCTATATATTATATTGTAATATTATATTTGCGTGCGCGTAACTATATAATATAATATATATATACACAGGACATACAAAAGTAGGGTTGAGGTAATCAATTTCCCGTGATCCGGCGTTTACCGGTAGCTCGGCGTATAATAATAATAATAATAATAATAATAATAATCACAATGACGGCGCACAGGCGGTCAGTGTTGACGGGGTGGTTTTCAGTGCGTGCGTATTTATGTTCGAGTTCGTGTACAGTACTGTACAGGGACGATGTATACCTATATGATATGTATAGACACACAAAACGTACTGGAAATATATATATATATATATTATAGGCGAAAACACGATAACCGTATATGCGCGTGGATTACGGTCTTTAGCCTTGTGTCCGTCCCTATCCCCTCCAGAGCTCGACCATTGTGTATATACATACATACGTGTGTGTGTGTGTGTGTCGGCTAACCCTTAATTAAATAGCACTCGGCGGCAAACTTTGCGGCTTTCGACCTTTCGCGAGGAAATCTGACAAACTAGTCCTTTGCCGCCTCTAACCGGGTTTACTGCCCCACCGACATTTTATAGTAATCACAAGCACATATAAAATGTACATTATTATTTTTTATGTATTCGTGCAAGATTTCACGCAGCCTTAAACTTAATACGCGTCCGTCGATTTATTTCATATTTAGGTAGATTCGTATATGGTAAACGAAGACTAACGCAATGGCACCGTCCCAAGTCGATTATACACATATTATATACCTGTGTAGTAATTACGACGGTAGCCTAACCTAACCTTTACTATACCTATTATATGTAGGTAGTATATTTACTGTACAATACATTGTACATATAAATTATATATACATATAGGCATGTCATTTATATGTATGGTAAGTACTTACATAAAGTATATTGTTAAACATAGTTACTTGCACAAATAGACTGTCAATTTCGTTGTCGTTTAGTTTATTAACAGAAATATAAAAATACTTAAGACTCAAGAGTATATAAATGACTAAATTAGTATAATATAGCTACATAAGTAATGTAGGTAATATAGTATAGCTATACTTAATATATAAACCTAAGTCCTGACCTTATATATAACTTATAAGTTTTGTATATACCTACCTTTTACAAACTAAATTCAAAAATGTTTCTTCCAATGATAGGATTATTTATTGATGAGTATAAACCAACACGATAATTTTAAAGTGTAATTATTAATTTATATTAAGTTTCAGATTTGTTTATAGCTTTGAATTTGAGTTGGCACATAAACAACGTTATTATCTATATATTATGTGCTGTTTGGTTAAAAGTTTATCTGTGCTTAAGTTAAGTCACTATACCTTTAGACCAGTGGTTCCCAAACTTTTTTTCCATTTGGCAAACTGCATGCCAAATATATTATCTATTTGCCAAAATTAATTGGTTAAAACCAGTTGAACAAGAAATGGGAGTATGTTTATCGTCAGTTCCTCCTTCGAATTGAAATATTATACAAGCTACATCACACCCTTTGGTTTGGCAAACATTGTTATAGACTCTAGATACAGTATTAAACAATTTTGGAAAATTGAAATAATATCTAAGAACAATTTAGTTATAATAATAATATTGGACAACTTTCATATGCCTATATTTATTTTGTATGGACATAAAGTATATATTAAAATTTGAGAACAACATGATAATTATTAAATCATCCCATTTGACAAACGATTCTGATTTCTAATCGATAGTTATTAAATAACAGTAGTTATTACCATGATTGTTGCCATCAGTGGCGTACGCAGGGGGTGGAACTAACAGTCTGACCCCCCCCCCCCCCCGACATCACACGCCCATTGCGCATATTATTATTACATTTTTTAAATAATTATCAAGTTTCGACTGATATCAACTAGGAGGCAAGAAGTAAATTCATATATGTTTACCGAATTAGCTATAGCCAATAAATAAAAATATATACCTATGTAAGGTAAGTTGACTAATTTTTTAAAAAGCATTGTATTTAAATACCAAATTTATTTAACTTAAATGATCAGTAATTTTTAGGTAAAAGTATGAACTACTTGTATGAAAGACCTTGTATTAAATTGTTAAGCCTTAGCAATAGAAATTTTATATTTTATACATTTTTATCTACATACAAATGAACTGTGGTTTTGTCAAAATTTGAACTTAAAATCCTTATAAAAAATAATCGTGCCTTTGTGTCGTTAATATTAGATTTATACATCAAAGACATTGAAATTAATAATATATAATACGATGGGAATATGGCACCGTCCCAAATCAATAAAAACCTGGTGATTTTACTAAGGATACTTATACATATACGTATTACGTAATACTTATATAGGTACTATACTACTACATTATGTAGGTACCTACTATACCTACTATATACATATAAATTATAATAAAATTATATAGGTACATAGTACATCATTAGTATTACAAGTTGCATTGTAGCCATTATAGTTTAATTAATAATTCAATATTTCACTTAAACGTCTTATATCGCTTATTGTTTTTTAAGTAAGTACTTATAATGTGTAATATATTATATTATAATATAGTCAAATAATATCATAGTTCTATTTTACAGTAGTAACAACAAAATTAATACTCTTATACAAAAAAAAAATGATAATCGTACAAACTTTACATTAAAATCGAACATTTTATTATACAGTATTGAAATAATAAAATCAGTACAAATTGAGAGTGTCTAACTGAACGATAAAATATATTACCTAAAGAAATGTGTTAAGCATCATTATGACATGAAGTTGAACATGACAAACGATTGTAATAAATCAAGTTATAATGATTTCATCGATACGTAATGATAGAAGAATAATGATATATATGTACACACAAAAGCGTCATATGGATATATTTTAAGATCTGATAAGTAAATAGGTACCTACATTTATACAATATATGCATTATTCATATCATTGATATTGTACTTCACTGTCTAATTATGTAAAATAGTCTTTAGGGAAGGTACTCTGTATACGCATAATATTATAAGTGATATTAGGTATGTATTAAGTCTAATACTTCAATACCTGGTATAATTAATTGAAATCCAAGAACGAGAATAAAAATAATATTATATTAATATATAATGTATAATATATTATATATAGGTACCTACCAATAATATGAACATTTATTGCATCACTACATAACATTTAAACCTACGTAGTTTTTTATAATTAAATAATTTACAAAAAAGTATGCTTATTGTATGTAAAATATAATTCGTACGAAAAAACAATGTACGATGTTAAAGTCCTTAGAATTATATTTGATACATAAACTATTAACTTATAACCTCATATTATTTACAGAGGGGAACCTACTACCTACATATTCGTCCTGACTCCTGAAAACTGATGTTGTTTGATTTGTTAGATGTGCTCATCACTTATGAACGTAAAATGTGTGCTGATAGCATCACTGAAAAAGTTTATACATCATGTTTTTAATAAAACTGTTTTCTATACAATGAAATTCATAAACTAAAATGTTTTTAATTCCCTTATAATCAAAGGGTTGTACAAAAACAAAAAGCCGTTTTAGTATAATTGTTTAGTCTTAAAAGTTTCCTCTCGGGATACCACTGTGACGTGGACATATAATTTACAATGTTCCCTCGTCAACGTCATACTATGGTCGTTGAAGTGTATTTCCCACTAAATACACGACTGTAAACACAATTTATTTTTTCGTATTATCTTAAAAACAAACATTGAACAATACATTAAATATTATAATAAATAGGTACGCGTCTTTCATCCAATATTATTATAGTTGTATAGTTGGGCTAGTGAAGTTTCCACACTGTATCTATTATGTCTGTGTATACTTCTAACTTCTCTATAGGTATAGTATTATAATATTACATGATTATAAGTTATAAACATTGTCTATACAACATAAAAACTACTTACATCAAAGGTAAACGTAATTTTGCTTTTGAGACATATTATATTTTATGGGAGATATAAATACGTGTATATTGTATTTTTATCAAAATATCACACATCGATAATCATTTTAATGCCTTAATTTTTCTATTAGATGTTAGCATAATAGCATATTTAATATTTATATCACATAATACATATTAATTATTATATAGTAATATAAGAGGTATGCTTTTTTTAATAACAACGATATTTTATCATTCGTTTTCAGCTTTAAGATTATAATATTATACCTACTTCAGACCATCGATGTGAGCCGGTGACGAGAAATATTGGTCGTGGTGCGAGTGCCTGCTGAAATATTGTGAAATCGATTTCAAACGATGATGCGCCGTTGCTGGAGCGGCGATGTATGAAACCGAAATATCTATGGGACCTTACGCAGTCGCGTGAAAATGGTAACCGGACAACCGGTAATGTACGAATCACGAGTATACCTATATACGAATAACGTCGTTCGGGTCGACGTAATAATCTTCAGTTTTACTCAGGTACCTATACCTAATAAGCAAGCGTGGCCTATCGTATATCACCAAGCAGCGGAGTATTTAAGATTTTGTCTAGGGGAGATGGATATGTATTAATCTAGCGAACTGGTAACGTTATAAACCGAAAAATATATAAAATCCGTTACCTGGGAGGTTAATTAATATTGTTTGGTATAAGATAAAATATGTTACCTATTAAAAATTAGACATTTAATCGTAGTTATTACCTACTAAATAGTTTATACATACCTAATCATAGTCATTAACATAATTAATAAAAAATTCAATCTTCTGTATTTATTAGAGTTTGCTAATCAATGAGTTCATCCGATATAGTTCTGATATTCCGGTGACTTATATTATAAGGCAAACCTGATATTTAGTCTATATTTAGATATAGGGCATTCTAATATTACTTATTATTTTTGTTACCTACCCATTTGATATTCGTTGACTATAAATATCGCCCTACTAGTGTAGTTTTTTCGTCATAAAAATACCCTTCCAGCCATCCATTAATAAATATTTTATCGGAATGGAAAAAGTTGTAAGTACCTACGTCAGTGACACAATCCTCCGGCAGCTTTTGCGGTCGACGGTAAGCCCATGGTGCTGCAGCATCGTTTGAAATTGATGTTCAGTACTAGAAAATGGAAATTCCATGAGCCACAGTTCGCCGGCGGCAGGCCGCGCCACAATGAACGACGTTCGTCATTTACGGTTACCGGGGTAGGTATACCTATGTATTTTATGTTGTACCACATAGCATTGGTTTTGTTAATCTCGTCGGAAAACGAATATCGATTACGGTTAATTTAAAATGAACTGAAATAAATTGTTGTTTGTAACAGATAGCTGTTGCCAGTCGGTCGACATAAAAAAAAAAATTGTAATGTCGCGTTACTTCGAAAACCGCACTAATGGACACCAAACAGTAAAAATAGAAACCAGTAATTTGGATTAAAAAAAAAATATATTTGTTCGTTGATGCAATATCGAATATATGTTTACAACTCGCATATGCGTATACAACGCATAAATATTGTCACCGAATACTACTCCTATAGTCCTATACCACTGCTCATAAGTCATAATTATTATAAAATCAACGATTCACGCATTTACCATAATAACTCTATATTTTTTTTTTGAAATTGTTTTCCCTGTAGGTATTTATCCGTATATAATTAATTTATGTTTTCAAACATTGACATTGATAAGGAATAAATGGTAGAAAATAAGTACCAGGATGTGAAAATTCTGAACAATATGTCTTTGAATAGTTGGCTATTATACATTTTAGGTACCTATAGCTACTAGCTTGTAAAGCCGATCTGTAATATACTTATAGCGTTAGATGTAGTTCTCACTTTCGAATATACCTAATATAGGTACCTATAATATAATAATAATAATATACGCGTATTAGGCGTACATAGCTGTGACTCAGTAGCTGGACATGTATATAAACGATTATATTCTTGCAATAATTATTATCTGACATCACCGATAACATTTTTGTCCACACCAAACCACATGCTATATAGTACACACTATACAGTATTAAAGTAATATATAAGTACTAACTAAACGACGTAGATGTTGAATAGATATGAATAACTATATTATATAACTACAAGAAATCTTTTAAAAAAAAATAGTTTACATTATGATCTGCATCTTATTATATCTTAATGAGCACAGACTTCGGCTCGTTAAATCATCGGGGAACGATTTTTGCAAATATAATATAATATACGCACAAGACTCGTTTCGCTGAAATTGTTCAAACACTACACCACTAGTATTAAATATCAATTTTGTGCTATATACCCACCCACTCGAGGCCATGTTATGTGAAAAATGTTCGATCGAGAATCGTGCTCCACGATAACGGATGTGGAGAAAATTTCCGGCGATGACCGCGTTTTCCTCAGACTGACTTACCGACGTACACGTACTCGAGAATAAACCACCACCTGGCACCTACAATGTTAACATAGTTCAATGAATTAATACCGTGGTTACCGCGGTTCAGGTTTATGTACCACAATATTATTTCCGTTGGTCAGTGGCACACGTGAAGGGCTACATAAAGTACAAGGTTGTCGGTTGACATCATTTTTCAAAGTACCTTCTAGCCTCTAGGTTGTGGTCGAATGGGTGACTGGTAAATTTACTGGTGAATTATATTTAGTTAATATTTAGTTATGTGAGATGAAATAATAATAACTATTATGAATATTATTAATGTGACAAAACATATTAGATTTTCAGCAATATAATTTTCGAAATAAACAGTAATTTAATAATTCTTATGGATATTATTGTTACATATTAATATATTGTACAATACCCGTGATTTTTATTATACCGTCAAAATTGGAATAAGATGATTAATATTTTACATGCAGGTACCTATATGGGGGTACTATATATTATAATGTATCCTATATTGTTCTAATATATTATAATATTTATTATTATAGGTATTTATAGTTAGTACATAATTTAATAATTATATTCAATAATTGTAATCTATAATAATTTTTATTTATTTACATATTTTGAACAGTATAATGTTCCAATTTAAACTATTATAATCATATGATATTTTTAGTTCATTTCACACATACTACCACCAAGCACGATACACTTAATACCTGCACGATTTTAGTGACGAATAACTTAAATTTAAAAATCGATTTGTATTACTCCAGATCTACTAGAATTATAAATATTACCAGTGTTATTTAAATCTAATGAAGGAACGATTTGTCTTTTTAAAAAATTATATAAAAGTATAGGATGGTAACCAATTCTTAGTTACTACTTAAATAAATAAAAATATTTAAAGAATTTACGTGTAAAATAAATTGTAATAAGTTTTCTAACTATAGGTCTATAGATATAGGTATACTACCTAAACAACTTTAATAAATATAAACTAATCGTGAATTCATAACTTAAATCATTTCATTATTTCTTATTGTTATATTATAATATTACCATTATTGACATAACTCCACTGGAATCATCTACTTATCACAGCTCTTAGAGATAAATTGTTATTTTATATATATTATGCAACAGTTTTTGTCACCCTTCAGACATGTTTCATAGAAATAACTTGAGTGCCAATTTTATAAATTATATTTTAAACACAGTTTATACTTTATATATTTTAAAATGAGCTTATAGCTTATAAAACATAATATGCAGAACAGTCATTTTAAGAATTATAATATTAATTAAGTTTTAAGAAGAATGCATAATATGGTACAACTCCAGATATCTTGCTTCGTCATTTGATTGAAATGTGGTACATGTCAGTGATTACTATAATAAAACGAAACAACGATTTTTTTTATAATTTTTTTCAGACATCAAAAGTTTAATCTAAAAGTTTAAATATCAATTTATATTATTAATACAAATTTAAAAAAAGAAAATATGACACAATTCATAAATGTTTTTGGTCATGTAACAATATTTTTTCATAAATAATAAGATAAAATTTAAAATTTAGTAGGTCACTGGTAAAATATTGGTAGGCACCATATGTCTAGTAGGTCACCTGCTGAACGAACGTCAATATAATTAATTTTTGATATTTCATAAATTTGATTATTTAACAATACAAATTATGCGATTTATTAATTTATTAAATGTGTATAATATTATCTTTATAGTTAAAAGGGTGATGTATTGTAAATAAAATGTGATGTTTTAAGATAAAACAGAAACTTGTAAGAGCATTCATTTTCTGAAACATTTTAAGTAGAATAAATTTAGAAAAAAAGATAAAATACCTCCTCCTCATCCTTATCAAATAAGTTATACTTCATAGTAAATGTTATTTGTGTTTGGCTGCATGTGTACACGTTTTGATGCATTCCTATTAGTTCTTAACTCTACAAAACAAAACAATATATTGTGTTCGGAAAAACTTTCTAAAGTTTCGGTTTATATGTCTAGCACGATACACAACATACTAAATTGTTTACCCGCAGCTGCAGTCATCGTAAGCATAAACGAGTTAGCTATAATCGGAGTTTTTTTTTAACAAAATTAGTTGGAATAGCAACATGGCACCAATATATGAGATATTCAACGTGCGTAGTTCGCGCAAAGTTCCGTGAAAACGGTTAACTTTGGTCGAACGATATTCTGAAAAATTTTCGTCGTGGAAAACGAAAATCGTTATGGTTGTCGTGTACCCAAATATAATACAAAATATTTACCCACTATACTAGAGAGCATTGATACATATCAATCCCCAGTAACTTTATTATAAAATGTTATTATTTTTCTGATGTTGAACGTACATGAAACATTCTATAAAGTATCCTCCCCGAAATGGCGATGAGAAGATGTACGCGCGGGACACTGAATGCCGCTGAGTCCGAATTTCTGAAGGGGGCGAAAAATGACGAGGCGCGAGACTTTACCCGAGAATACGACTATACTTCGCTGCTGCTGCAACTCCCATCTACTACTACTACAACTATATATGCTACTACTACTACAACTCTACTACCACTACTACACTACTACTATCTACTACAACTACTACTACTTATTATATATACATATACACTATACAGTTACGACGTTGTCGGTGACGACTACGACGACGACGACGTCTATTCCGTCCACGACGGCGGCGGCAGCAGCAGCAGCCGGGGAGGCGCATCATTAATCACTCGCCGCCGCCACCAGCCTCTCTCTCTCGGTGCCACTGCCGCCACGCCGCGGTGTATCTCTCTTTCTGGCTCAGCTGTTTGGTTTCAGATGGGACCGCCGAGCGTCTGACGGTTTTCAGAAAGAAAAAAAAAAAGAAAAGAAAGAAAAAAAACGAGAATCAAAAGGTCCCCTCCCTTCCGCCACAGCGACACTCTTCCTCTTTTTTTTTTTTTGCTCCCTCGCCCCCTTACCACTCCTATTTTTTCCCAATCCGAGGGAGTATACATCCACCCGCGGTACAAGCAAGTAATGTATACGACTACGCGCGCGCGTGTGTGTGTGTATAGTGATGAGCGCGCGCACCAAAATACGTGGTAAACACCGTCGTGATCGGCGTCCCACGAGAAAAGACCTAACCCCCCCCCCCCCCCCCCCGACGGTGGTGTATATCTACAACTACGGCCAAATAAGACGTCTCTCTTCCCCGGTTTGCACGCATCGCCGCCGTTTCACGACGATTATTGTACAATATAATTGTGCTCCGCGCCAGTATAATCGTGATATAATAATAATATATCACGGTGTGGCGATGGTTGCGTAATGCTTGTATTCGATTTCACGGACGCCATGCGTCGATCGATTAGGTATTAATATTATGTATTCTATTGTATAAATGTATATAGAACCATCGGCTGCTAAATACGATTTTTTACGGGTGCGTGACTGCTTCTGCAGCAAGAGTGTGCGAAAACGCGTTTGTAATGGACGCAGGGCACCAACGGAAAAGAAAACGCTTTTAAAAAACAGTTAGACCGTTTATTATGTAATTAAAATGATTATATATGCGCGAATGTATGTAATATAATTTAGGTTATTTCTAGTGTGACAACTGACAATAATATTAATAAATGTTGAGCCACGAGATCATATATGCAGTAAATTTCATTATTTTGACATTGCGCACTTCAAAAATATGTACAAATTCGAATATTTATCTATATAATATATATAATATATAAAAACTAATTTCTGTATGTCCTTTATGCATTCCTAAATGGCTAGAGATTTTTATGGAATATATTGTGTGTTTTTGAGTGGTTTCCTGGATGATTTAGATTCACAATTGCAGGATCCGGTAGATCCAACCCGAGGAGGTGCTCAAACAGGAATTTCGAGATTTACAATGGACATTTTTGTTTATAAATGGTTGCTATTGCCCTATTGGTTATAGGTTTAATAATTAGTTAGTAGAAATTAGTAATTGTTTTGGAAATTGGTTGCTATTGGTTAATCGAATAGATCAGGTACAAGCTGCTTCAAATCAAATTTTTGCACATTGCCTACCAAAGTGGCTGAGTTACACTTATATATAGCCACTCATTGACGTGTCTGCAACTACTTGATATGCTGTCGTACATTGTCCATGATTCGACGTAGTTAGATTGTCTACCAAGGTGACAGTGTGACACAGGAGTTGAAAAATCACAACTTTGTAAGAGTTGTCATTTTTTTACTAGTAACGAAGTGCGTGCGATCCAGCTAGTATATTATAATAATGACCTAAAAAGTCAAAAATTATTATTCTTTCCTCCATGGCATTTTTATTAATTTCAGTTCTTTTTTTAATACTTTGCATAAAAATTATATAAAATATCTATAATGTTAATTGTTATATACCTACTACACATATTTATTGTAAGATTATATATGTATTAATTATTAGGACTCGAAAGTTTTATGAGTTGCATATTATTCTATATGCTCTCAATTTATAACAGGCCAAACTATTATTTCTCTAGATATTTTTCTTTCTTAAGTTGTGTATTTTATTAATAAGAATGAATATAAAACTCAATATTATTTAATATAGGTATTTATTGTTATCATCGTAGTTCTCTATATTAATTCAACGCACTAATATGTACTATCTTTTCGAATATATTTTTTAACTATTTTTCAGTTCAATAAAATGTCAAAATGCAAACAGTTTTCCACCATATTTGAAATATTCGAAATTTATATTTCCATATTTTACATTTCTTTGTAAAGTAATAACAACGGAAAATAGAATTTTGTTTAATTTTGAATTTTTATGAATATTTTTTAAAGTTTTTGCATATTAGACATTTTTTCATGCATATCTTAGAATTTTTTCGTGCGTGTTTTTCTTTTTTTGCTCCTATTACTTCTGAGCCCTAGTAGATAGCAATAATGATGCTTTTATACGTTATACATAACTGTACTTTGTCTATTGGTATATATATGGTATCTATGTTATATAGGTGTTCATCACTGTTTAAAGTGACAGAGTAGTTTAAAATTTGAAATTTCCATTTATTTGTTTGATATTGGCATATTGCACGTAACAATAATATAATATAACCAATTGATGTTCAAATTATTCTTATATAATATTTTATATAAAGGTACCTACCACCTATAAACCTGCTTTTAACTATTAAGCACCGAGAGTGAATTGTAAAGATTCTTCAGTAAAATCATTAAACAAAAATAATTATGACGTTCATTTCATTTTTATTTACAGTAGAAATCGTTTATAATGACGTTCAAGAGACCAAGGAAAATAGGTCGTAATAACCGATTGTCTATATCCGGTAAAATTGTACACATAAAACATGCCTATGCATTTTTCTGATCCTTTACTGTCATAAAACCCGATACGTACCTGATAAAACCGGTGTTATTATAAATAATTTCTACTGTATTTTAGTTCATCATTAAGTTTTTATACCAAACAGTTTTTATTTAAATTTATAACAAATTATTTCTAAACTTTAATTGTGATTTTAGTTATGTTTTTGGAGTTTCTAATGAAATTTGTTATGATTTAGTTAAGATTTAAAATTCATTATAAAATAGGATGCCCAGAGTTTTATAATACTTGTAGTGTTTTTTAGACTTTTCAAAGTTATAATTAATTTATACCTAATGAATTATATTTATTTTTACAATTTATTATATTAGTTAGCCAATATTGTTGTTCAAAAGACATATATTTTTGTATTAAATATATTTCATAATAGGAAGTACGCACGAGTTTTTGATGATTTGTAACGTACCTATATCCATTCGGGCCATATGTCCGTTTCCTGTTTAAAGTTGATGATATCATAAACAAGCTTATGTTTTACAGTGGTGCGTTATGCCTAAACAAAAAAGGAGATTTTCATGGCGGGCGAAAATAGGACACTCCCATTTTATCATGTGGGTAGTATCGCAAATCGTCCCCTCTACTTGTAAATAGCAAAGAGGGAAAAATCAAAGAGCGGAGGAAATTAGGAAAAAACATCCTCATGCTGTGAATATAAGTGTACGCCATTATATTGTAGGTACTTACTTTAACACATCATTTTTTTTTTCAAAAAACATTAATAGTAGGTATGTTTACCGAAACAAACATTAAACATGACCCTACTTTAGTTAGAGTATATAGGTACAACAGCCATGGGAACCACCCGAATATTTTATGTGTAATTTGATCGTATATAATACAAAATAATAATAACAGTTTCGCTTTGGGCAGTTTTATTATAATATCATTTACACGTATATAAATATATTGTATGGAGGACAAAATAACGAATAGTTCTATTCAGAAATCATGTAATTTTCCGATACCTTAAAATAATTTCGAATACTTAATAATGTTTTATTAGGTTGACCACTTAACGGTTTATACATAAACGTAATTCGTATTCGTATAATAATCATATTATTGTATAATAATAATTATTATAATAAGTGGAAATTCGTTAGTAACCTACTTATAATCGTTGACTATTTCCCTTTAAAATGAGGATCGGGGAAAAAAAGAAATTCGTTTTACCTAACCGATCACTTTGATTATAAATCGATCACTGTTTTTTGTGACCATCTCCAGAGGACAGTTACAATTTATAGCCCTTCCATAATTATTTCCTCCCCTTATTAATGTCACATGTTATCTAACAATGATAAGAATAATAATTTGATAAAAAGATAATTATTTTAGTTGGTGCAGGAGGGGGTTAGCAGCTATTGTTATCAAACGAATATCTGGTGGAAGGAATATTCTTATCACCTGTTAATTTTTTTTAGTCTCCGTTCACTATAGTATAATTCGTCACCCAACCAATTTGTGAAATGTTATGTGAACTGAGATCGTTATATACCTGTACGTTGTACCTACATAATTACAAATGATATTGCACATCGCGGTTTATATACATACAGACATAATTATGATAAAATAAATGATTACCGCGGAGTGTTCCATACACAGACATAATACATACCTAATATATTATATCCGACGGTATAGGTAGACGTATAATATACCTACAGATCACTTATACCCATACAATATATTAAACGCTCGTTCGCATATTATTTGATCAAGTAGTTCATTTTACCTATATACCATACTCACATGCACGACACAAACGTCGCGTATATACGATGGGGCGCATAATCACATTTCGTTATGATAATAATATATATTATCATACATGTGCGTGTGCGTGTGGTGGTTGTGGACGTGGTTAAAGGGTGCGGTGGAGCGCACATCAAGAATCGCAACTGTCACGGCGGAGATATGACAATCCCAGAAATAGGTAAGACTCTCGGGGGACGAAAATCAAACGAATATCTGGTGGAAGGTATAATGTTATAACCTGTTAATTTTTTATTAGTCGCCGTTCACTATCGATTCGTCACCCAACCAATTTGTGAAATGTTATGTGAACTGAGATCCTGTATGTTGTACCTACATAATCATAACTGATAATACACCTCGCGGTCCATAAGCATACAGAAATAATACATACCTAATATATTATATCCGACGGTATAGGTAGACGTATAATATACCTACAGATCACTTATACCCATACAATATATTAAACGCTCGTTCGCATATTATTTGATCAAGTAGTTCATTTTACCTATATACCATACTCACATGCACGACACAAACGTCGCGTATATACGATGGGGCGCATAATCACATTTCGTTATGATAATAATATATATTATCATACATGTGCGTGTGGAGGTTGCGGACATGGGTAAAGGGTGCGGTGGAGCGCACATCAAGAATCGCAACTGTCACGGCGGAGATATGACAATCCCAGGAATACGTAAAACTCTCGGGGGACCCCACGTATGAAAAATGGATTTGACGACGTCAGCGGGCTGTGAGACGGCGGCGGCGGCGCGAGGCGGTGGCGGTGGAAAACCGCGGCGGTAAAACGACTCGGGCGTCTATATAAAGCTTTTAAATCCATCCAATCCAATTTTCTTATATGAACTATATATAGTGTATACACTATCACTATGTCACCGGAACGACCATTTTTCATCGTGCGAACAATGAGCAGACAACTCAATCAGCCTGATTGTACGCCTCCGGGATAAAAAATAATAATAATAAATAAATAAAGAAAAGAAAATACATATATAATACATATATAGAATAACCTCGAGAGCGGCCCGGAAAAGTACCTATACTATATCCGCTTGTATATATTTCTATATAACTAATATATTCTGCTCGAGTTCACTGTCATATAAATGTACAGCAACTATCGTTCGTAGCAGATTTTTACTTTTTTTTTTCCAGTTATAATTTTCTTTTCTCTCAATGTTCCATAATAATATATTATATTATACCTTTACAATGAAAAGTGGGAAAAACCACGTTTATATTTTATTATTACTTGTTATAGGTATTGTTTTTTCTTCTTCGTCGAACACCAAAGTGTGCCGAATTTATTATTCTAGTTGTGTATTTCGGAAAATGTTAATAATGTTATTACTAATTGTATACGATGATATTATTAGCAAGATAAACAAATATATTATAAGCTATAACCTAAAAAGTTGTAGATTATAGTACATTAATACGAATTATATTACGATTATATATTAAAATATAATTATTATTAATCTGCATATTTTAATAGGTTTTATATATATATATATATATTATATAGGTACTATGTTACTCTGAATTATTATTTATTTATTTATATTATAAATAGAATATAAAACTATGACTTATAAGTTGAAAATTATTTACACATGCACTGTACTTAAAGACTTTTTTATATAATCAGTTATTGTAAGTATTTAAGTATTTTCTTTGTTACCTGTAACATGAACGCTACTCCAACTCATTATTATAAAATATTCTCAAAATGTGTGTTGGTAATTGTTTTTTGTATCGTATTTTATTAATCGTTCGAATAACGATATTTTAGTTTTAGGTTGAGTTAACTGTGAAATGCAATAATAATTGGATGCCTTACTATTTAAAATTATAGATCTATAACTTTGAATGTCACATTTATGTATTAAGTTTGTTCTTTTCATTTGTAAATAAGCAGTTAACTTGTATATATAGTACAAGACTTAGGTATTAAAGACTTTAAAAATTATATTGTCATAACATTACTTAAGCTAAACGAAGCAGGATAAGAACATATAACATTCTCCAGTATTTTCAGTATAACCACGTCTTGTTCTTATATAATATATTTTTATTTATTTATTTCAATATCAGAAAATACTAATAGGCCTCACTGAGTTTAAAACTTGTCTGGAGGCAGAAGAGTTATCTTGTTTACAATATGTTTTTAATTAATAATACACACAATAAAAAATTCAAAAATATAATTTAAAACAGCAAAATAAAACAAACAGATGAATAAAAATGGAAATTTACAATGTAGGTACTTAAGCATTATATAGGTTATATATATATATATAATATATATATATAGGTTTTGTTGCATCTTATTTATGAAGAAGCCAGTTGGTAACGATTTTTTTGAACATCGGTAGAAGCATTCAATTATGTATCTGAGGCCCAATAACGGAATCGAATATCTTACGACATCCATCTGTTTTAGTCAATTTTAAGGATAAGTTATTTAGTTGCATATCAAGTCATAAACTCATGTTTCATAGGGGATATAGATTATGTTTTTTTAGGTGTATACAAATATATTTATTTATTTTTTGTACATCTCCAATCTTTATTACATGAGACTTTTAAAATATTATTTTGGCATTTTTCGGAGTACCACCCCATCCAATTATACCTTATGTAGTTATGTGATTAGCGATTCAAAGAGGGTTTGAAGAATCTCCATTTATTTATAATCTAGTATCCCATGTAGTAATTTCATTATGTAGATCATCTTTCTTAACTAATTGGTAATAGAAATTATTTGATTTGTCCATTTTATGTCCTTGCACATAATTTGTATAGATTCTAAACTCGCGTACCGTTTTGTATGAGTTAATTTAAACGTCAAAACTCGGAGTTTGTGTTACTTAAATAACGTTCGATTACAATGATATTCAATATTCATTTTTCAAATAATTTCATCATGCAAAATGTATGAATAACGAGACTTAAATACACAGCGAATGGATCACGAGCATAATATAATTGATCACACAGCCGTGGCTGCCGATCAATCAACCGCTGCAGCCGATCATAATATTGGTAATGTAAATCCGTTTTTACTGTATTTTTGACTTTTGTCGATCTAACGTATAATATTATATCATAACCAAACCATATTTCCGTAAGCAACCACTGCAAGCAGGAATCCCCATAGGAGCAATACATGCGAAGATTCACCTGCCTGGGATTATAATATATACTATATAGGCATATAAATATATATATAATAATATAATGTGTGTATATAAATGCGTACACAAAAACTGGTCTCTGCGCGTTTTACTTCTCTCTCTTTTCCTGGATGCCTCTCTATCACATACACACATACACACACACTACTTTTCCCTCAGCCAACTGTTGTGACCGCGATTTTGCCGAGTCACGCCCAAACGGGCGCGCAGGGCCCCCGTGCGGCATTCGACCGCCACTACCGATAAAGGAAAAAAAATATGGAATAAGAATATTCAAACATGTGGGTGACTCATATTATTTCGGTATATATAGAGTATACGATGTATACATTTTACATCGTTTTACGGGTGGAGGAGGGGGAGGGAAATTCGTAAAGAAAAAAAAAAGTGTAAAGAATAAAAATCAATACAGTCAATCGGGCGCGGGGGACTCGACTTTCTCTAGAAACTTAAAACGCGCCACCGCTTTCGAGCGCAAAAGAAAAGGGGAGGGATGACGTCATTCCGCACCATCGGGTTCGTGTATTTTCGAAGGTGGTAGTGGCGGCCGCAGGGGGTTGCACGCGGCCAAAAGGGGATTGATTGACAGCACAATTGGACTTGGGGAACAATAATAATAATAACGACTCTGGGGCGGAAAAAAAGCAATATTATTGTATGGTACCATCGCCGCCGTTGCTACCGTACATAAAAATGGGGAACCACCTAAAAAAAAAAGAAAAAAGAAATAAAAACATCATGAAGGAGACGCGGTTTAGAGCATCGTGACGAATATTGCATATATATACGATAATATATTATATATACATATCTCGTGCAGTGTACGATTTGTTTCCATTATACATTCTTATATGTATTATAATAGTACCTATGTGCATTATACTTATAAAAGTATTCTATTGAACGAATATTGTGTAATCGATTTCCCGCAGTTATTTTGTACTATTATTAATACTACCATAGGAGTTTATTATATATTTAGTATTGCCTACATTTTGAATTCTATTATAGCTTTATCGTGTATCTCTAATACTTTCTCTATAAATGAGTTATGCTATCATATTCGGAATTCACAATATATTTTCACATTTTACGTTGTACACACAATTATATATAATTATAATATTATGATCACGATTCACGACATTTGAAAATTCACTGTATTTTTATTTTTTATAGAAATTGATCTATTATAGAATATTTAATAAGTTTTGCACTGATGCACTGATGCGATTTAAAAACTCCGTATTTCATGGGATACATTTTAATATTTCTTTTATTTTACAGCATGTATATTATGAATTATGATATTGTTTTTTGATTAAGAAACAAATTAGTTCTTCAGTATAATATTGTGAGTGTGTTGAGCACCATAAAATGTCAATAAAAAAAATATTCTCGCTTGCTATTTCCATCACTTCGAACAGAAAACAAATTACACATTAGCACTATTACTCGTTAATAACTTCGTTTTTGTATTGAAACATTTTTTGTAGCAGCTTGCCTTTTAAGGGTTAGCAACAATTGATTACCCCCGAAACGTATATACGTCACGTAAATATTTACAGGGTGATATCTTTAACGCACAATACTTGAATACTACACAAGCGTAAGTAAATTGTTGTATTTTTGGAAACAATTTTATTTATAATGTATTTATCTTAGTCATATTTTATATTTTATTATTATTTAACTTATTATCTGAATGTTAAGTAAATGCAGCTTTAGTACATTACAAATCTTAAAATACGCTATTCAATAAATTGTATTAAATTTAATATAGCAAAATTAATTATAGTAAGGTATATAATTTATACAAGATTAGAATGTTTATAAAATAATTGTAATAATTTTTTTTATATATATAATCTGTAAAAATTTATTTGCAATAAGAATATGTGCTTAATATAACATGGCATGAATTACATAAAAAAAAGTAACTCAGCGGTTACGCTATATAATAATTTAACAGACATTTTTAAAGAAGTGGCTTAACAAAATATTAAAAATTTAAAAATTAAAACAACAACAATAATTTTGTTTTAATTATTTTTTTTATAAATCAGACAATGTAAATTAATTATTTTTTAACATCTATTTTTATAGAATTTGTAGCTTTCGATATTATACCTACTTTAAGTAGTATGGGTTCAGTATGTACTATTACCTAAATGGATTGCTATTTATTCATTAAAAAATCTAAATCTTTAATAACCATTAAAATTTAATTTTTAAAAGCAATTACCATGAAAAAGCTGTGAATTACTATGAATAATGTATATAATAAACCGAATTTGTTTTTATGAAACAGCTAGATGTTTTATCATAAAATATTCAAAATATTCAAGTTCCCGTTCAAAAAAAAATTAACCTAGGATCACGCTTCTGCTATAATGTAGGTTTTAATTGTAACTATAGGTAAATCACTGAAATGGATGTGGTATAATTAAATTCGATGATAGATCCTTTTATAAACAAACGGTTCTAAGCAAGGAGACGATAGACTAACGATACTTCTAAGGTTATAAGCAATATAAGTATTTTCCTAACTCGTGGTAGATTGATCTAATTTTTTGCTTAACAAAAAATAGCATAATAAAACTTATGAGACAATACCGCTGTACCGTAGAAAAGTACATGAATATAAGTTTGTGTTAAATAGGATATCATATAAAATTAAACTAACAAGACAGACAATAAAAAAGCACACCTCATTGTAAGACCTATAGATTTCTTTCTCCACTTAAAAGCTCAAATATAAAAAATAATGTATCATTATTGAAATAATGACAATTTTTACCAAAACATTCATATTTTTTTTTGCAAAAATGCAGTATGATGCATTTAAATCATTATTTTATAAATGTATGTATTATAGATACACATCAAAACAGCTGAAAACGATAATATATTTTTCGTCTAAATAAACACCAAGTAGGTTTTATTTTAATATATTTCATAATATACAATGTGTAAGTATATTATATTATAATAATATACTTGTATAAATTCGATATTGTAGATGGCGTCCCGCACCGTCTCTGCGGCGCATTTTTCGTTTTCCACCAACGAAATACTTTTGGAAATTGTTTCTTGATAAAGTTTTCCTCGCTGAGACGCCGCCGCCGCCGTTTCAACGAACAAGAAAATCCGATAACGACCCTTTACCCCGGCTGCTGCTGCGTGCATGCGCCCCTCCAACCACGGTTCTCTCTTCACACGTGTAATTAAGTTCTAACTTCACATTTCATTTAATCTGCCACCGCCGCTGTTTTCGTTTCACTCGTCTCGCACAAAACTTTTCAGGTCGCGTCTATCTCGTTAACCAATTGATACGTGGCTTGACACTGTACAATATATAAAACCGTGTATAATATTAACGTATCAGCTTTCCTTATAGAAAACGTACTTATTGCGTGTTGCGTGTTCAGTGCCATGTACTTTCGAGAATCGTGAGAACGGCTACTAAATAAAAAATAGTAATACTTCCCTGCGAGAAAACCCGATTTTCATTCGTTTTTATTTTTTACCATGTACAGTAAAACGTGTTTTCGGTGTACAACTTTTTAAATAAGCTTTTATAAGTTTTTAGATTTTAACGATCAATGAACAAATGTTGACTCTGTTCAAGCCTTATAACTACAGTCGACGTATTTGTTAACATAATATTGCAAATACAATATGATCAAATAAATCGATAAAAATTAATTGAATTCAACACAACTTAACCGAATTCGAAATAACAACACTTCATATAATAATAATTAACTGTTTATTCTCCTAAGATATACACTCTTTTTGAGACGTCTATGTGGATATATATATATTATATATATATATTTACTGAAAATGTATATGCTTATAAGGAGAGTTCGTTTCTTTCGATGTTAAATACTTAAATATATTGAATTATTAAAATGCTTGAAAATTGTCCACTCCCACTTCACTTTTCCCGGTGACCTGGCCTGACTTCATGCGTACATGGCCTAATACTAATTGGCTATAAAAAAAATTCATTTTTTTGGTTGCATCTTCCTGGTCTGCCTAAAAAATTTCCCCGGTCTGAAATATTGTCCCAGTCCGTCCCTCTCCACGTTGGACAGAACACTTGCAAACGAGGTGTCTGTCTATCCCTCTACCACCTCTGCACTCATTTATATATGGTTCTGAGAGTGTGTACACACACCACACACGATATGTGACTTTGAGCAAGTTTTTCGATGTTTTGTTTCCAGTGTGTGGTAAGTGTAAACTGCAGTACAATATAATGCCGCGTACATTACGTAAGTCGCGTTTTGTTTGATCGCGTGATTTATGATTTATACAATAAACTTTGATGTATTTTATATAATTTTGAACGCTTCCGTATATTTACGCACACGTTGAGAGCCCGTTGTCTGCTGACGCCACGTTATCGTCGTTATAATAGAATATAATATATTATATTGTCGTCGTATATTATATAGAATATAATCTTAAAATGTGTCTCCTGCCTACCTAATATACTATTCCGGCGTCGGCGTCGTCGCGAGGAGATTTTAATATAAGAATCGAGCGGAGCCGAGCGCGTTAATCGTTTTCGGTCGCAAAATATAGTCATACACACACAATATTATATATATATATACTCGTATATTATGTGTTTTCAATACACCGAGCGAACGCATTGTTTTGTCCTGGTTAGGGCGCATATACGTGTGAGTACGTGCATATTGTGTATATAATATATATTGTGTGCGCCTTACGCTTACGTATCGGGGGATGGCAAGGGGGTGTCCTATGTACGGGGAAGGGTGTGAAACCCGCAGAGTATATAGGTTGCGGCTATGGCGGCAAATATTATACACACCCATATACATATATATATATATATTATATAATGTAATAATAATAATAATAATATAATATTAAACGATAATGCACGGCGAAACAAAATTCTCCTCTCTTGTTACGTCGTCGACGACGACGAAAATAAACAGAGCTCGTTCGGTGTTTTCCTTTGCCGCCGCCCGCTGCAGCGTGTATATAATACGCTCGCTCCTTCGTCGTGTGTAATTAATCACTCGCGAGGGCGACACTTCTTTATACCGACAATGTATATACGTTGCCGGGCCACCATCATCCTGCTGCACAGCACCATCACGCAAGCAACCACAGACGCCGCCGCCGTTAAAGATGATATTATAACCTTTTTTTTTTTTTTTTTTTACAATTTATATTATAATATATAAAATGTTTGGAAAAAAATAAATCGATATTTTTGAGGGTTCGTTAAAATATTATCTATCATCGCGTGGATAATTTATGGCCGACCTGCGTGTATATGCGATATTGTAATATTATTATGTACAACGTACACCTCCCTGTATATGTATTATATAAGAGCTCGTTTTTAAGGACTCTGAAGTAGTCGAGTTTCACTCATCGCCCATGATAATTATGAAGGTAAAGCGGTAGGTACCCCCCCAAAGTGTAAAATATCACCAATCGTATATATTTCGCTGCATTGTTAAGACCAACTGCATAATAATAATATACCTATTATAAACAAAAAATATTTCACTGTTCGGATGAAATTTGTATACTTTTCGTCAACAGCTCATATTATTATTTGTAGGTTATATTGTTATATTGTTTATCTATATGTGGTTTAATATATATATAATTTAATATAAGTACGAATTTCGTATATGTGTTAATTTAAATACGTTTACGAATAATTTATTTATGGTTTTGTTAATGATGTCGTAAAAGGCAAACTGTGATACAATACGACACCCTAAGTTAAACCTAGGTACGTATTATATTTTTTAATCAGCTGCATAGGTATTATACAATAAAAAGTATTCAACTAATTATTAATATTGACGAATTCCACTCCATACCTATATCAGGAAATTCTGCAATGGTCGCGGAATAGGTATACCATATTAAAAAAAAACTTTTTCGTATCCTGTAGATGAAATGTAAATACCATTTAATAAAACGACCATAATATATCTAATATATTATATTTTTAGCATTCTTTTCCCTAAAACGTATAATAATGAAATTCCATCGTTTCACTATCCGAATAAATTATAGTCATTGATCGCTATAAAAAAAAAGGCATGAGTATATTATTTTATCACAAAGTCAGCGATGGTTTTGGATAATATTTCAAAGCTATCAATTAATGGTATGTAATAATATACTAAAATATCATGTTATACGCTATTCGATTTAAATAAAAATATAAAGTAGGCATATAATAATCAGTTGAATATTTAGAATATTATTGATTGCATAGTATATGTCTCACAATATAAAACATACCACACACATAATAATATATGTTGTGTGTTTTGTATTGCATAATATACATTTTCGATTATGTAATTTATACTAATATTGATATGTATACTAATTTAATTTAAGGTACTTTCTCGTTTACCATATGTATAAGAAAATAAAATAATATTATTATAAAAGCACTATACGACCGAAATCTCATTACAAAACTGTCTTTCGCACGGATGCAATGCACATATATGTATACTATATATATGTACCTTTATACTACTTATATACATATTGGTAGTTTAACAAATCAACTTGACTCCTGGCAAAAAATGACATTTTCTTCAGGTGAATATACTTTGTGTGAATACTTCGTGCGGGGCAGACTAATGCGCGTATTATATGTACCTTACACGATGCGTATAATATATATAATACGAAAGACATTTATACATATTTATTACAGTATTACGCGCATCATAAAGTGTCCGGGGAAGTGGTATATGATTTATATCCTCTTTAGGTTTATGCAGGCCACACAATAGACCAAGATCACTTCGGGAACCAACACAATTTTATTGTCGACCATTTTAACAAGTTTTGTTAGCTCACATCCGTCGCGTTTAGCACAATTCGACACAATGAAGGCGCGCGTGGACGTTATAAAATATATTCGCAAAACCACGTGATGTATACACATATAATCTATATAGTTACTCCGTGGAACGAGGGGGACATAAATAAATTGAGTCTGTCCGATGATACGAGCACTGCAGCGCATACAAATAAATAGCTAATATAAATAGTACGCTAGTATAATATAGGTACGCATATTTTTACCGTACAACATGATATAAAATGAACAGATTATTCGGTTTTATAACGAAATAAAGAATATATTGTATTGAAAAAATTATCAACCAACGTAGAAATACGCTCTACGTAGATGATATACGATTTTGAGTGATGTATCTATTTCATATGAAATTTAAAAATCATTAAAATGACTTGTAATTATTTACCTTCTATGCCAAAAAACTTTTACCTACTGTAGAATTTGATATTTTTGGTAATGTAGGACGTGAGTTTGTAATGCTTACTACCACAGGTAGCTGAAAATGGTGCAAAATGAGTCTCTATATATATGTATTCGATATTTCGATTATAAAGTATTCTATTATTTCCTCGGTACCCTGGAGTTGAAGTTGAGACTCGACGAACTTTATAATGACAATAATAATTTTTAGGGATTTATAACTGATCGCCGTCTTAATCTGATAATAATTATAACGTTTTACTTCCAATCCACCGTAATCGCGTTATTACTTATTACACACAATATTACATATTTACATTTATTCATTTTGACAAAAATAATACATTTATTATATTATTATTATGTAGATTTAAAATTAATACTGGCATACCTACCGTAGAACGGTAAATATAGTTAGGTTAGCGAAATAAGAAACTAAAATGAAATATATTCTGTGTCTTACTGCCTTGGAATATATTATTTGTAGCTCCTCGTATTTCAATATCTTATACTCGACTATCGAAAGAATAATCTATTTTAATTTTGTATAGCATATATAAAACATGTTTACACTATCAAACCACTTGAAAATGTAAGTAATTCAAGGTTCTTAATAAAGTGTAAACTTATATAGTTCTTGCAGTAGTTTTAAATCATGAAAAATACATATAGGTTGGCACAGTTTTAAGTACCACTGTACTATACTATGTATGGTTAAAATGTTGATGAAATTCAATATTTAAATGAAAAAAAAAATATTTAGTTGTTTTATTTTTATTTAAAAATATATTGTTTGTAGAAACAATTGCAACTTTTCCACATTACGTAAATTATAATTTTCTACGCACAGTGAATAATATTTAAAATATTTAAACTAATGTCAAGCTATTTACACTACTTACCTATAATATTATCATCTTGATTTATACCACGTTATGTCGGTATATTGGTCTTTAATAACAAGTTATAACAAGAGTATTATAATAATTATTATACAATTAATATTAATCCGATATTTGGGCAAACATTATAAAGTTCAACCTACACCTTACTTGCATATCAAAATAAATAACAAATAGTAATAAATTAGAATAAATAAAAGTAGGGATCTTAAGAGTAAGATGCTGACACACTAGCTGTTTTGAATTCAATGATACATTATACCTATAACATTGAACCTACACTCAGAAAATACTATTTTATTAGTTTTGAACACCTAATAATTAATAATCCCTAGGTATACTAAATAAATTCAGAAAATACAATGATAATTAAACTTTGGTTTTTACTTTCATTAATATAGAGAACAAAGAACGTCCTAAAAGTGTTATTATTTTTTTGAAAGTATTTGCTGTGGATAGTATGATTACAACGAGGTACATTTTGAGGCACAATAAATAATAGGTACACACGAAAAAGAGCCTATTGTACCTACACATTAAAATAAATAATAATTATTATTATTACATTTGTTTTGCTATAAAATTAATCATAAACATTTTTGTTTCATATATTCATTGGAGACCAACAATTCGGGATTCGATGGTAAAAGTATTGATTCTCTTGAATTCGAATCTGAATCTTTTATCCCTTATTCTATTTCTTATTTGTTTGATATTGAATTTAAGTCTTAAGTTTTCAATTTGCTTCATACGTAAAATTCTTATACTTTAACTTAAACTTCTGTTGTTACTTTATCAATTTCTATGAAAACATATTCTGATGTAAGATTATTTAGTGTTATCATTTTCCAATAAATAAAATAGTCTTATTTTTGAAGTGAAAAAAGATCGAGTCCTGTCGGGCTACACTTTGTTGTAATTTAAAATAACAATTAAACTCTAGGAATTGGATAACCAATAGTAATAAAGTAATAAATAAATAAATAAAGATATTATATAGACTGTAACAGGAATACGAATACCTGAACTATATACACACGGCCTTCTCCTGAAATCCATTTACTAGTTGCGCACTCAGGTTCAAGAGATATATTTTTTCCTGTGAATTTTTCGTATAACAGTAGTGTTTCGATTAGAAAATTATGATGATAATATATTTGTTTTCATAATGCTGTCGATACACTGCTTACCTACGTGTGCTAGTTGTGATGTCCCCCTTTTCGGTTGTTTATTAGTATTATAGTAATAGGTATGTTAAATTATAGTATGATGTTATACATTGATATTCTAACATAATATATTACTATATAGGTACCTATGCCTTTTTTTATCAGTTATCAATAACCGCATTCAATTATGTAGACGTATATTATTATATTGTTTCTGCTGTGTAGGTATATATTTTATTCGATGGATGGATTTTTAATAATATGTTTTATATATGTATCTACCCACCGATACCGCAGTTACATATATTATTATTATATTTATGTATATGATGCATTGTACACGCGATGACAGATCGAATTAAATCGTCACCAGAAGGGCTATGGGGGAATACTGCGTAAACATTTTAGTAGGTATATCGTACATGCTTATATCATACATATACAAACGTAATATTCATAATATAATATAATATTCACTAAGTCCGCTACGCTGGCGACTGATATAGGTAGTGGGCGTGAATTTTTTACGACAGTACTTAAATATATTATAAAAAGTCTAGCTTCTTCGTCAATATTTTTTTGATAGGATGGTAAAACATTATTGCCCTTATTATTATATGATATGGTGTTCATTATGAGCAGGAGTAAAGTAAGAAATAAATAGAAGAGCATCAATTATTCTGCTGAAATAGTTTGATATGTTTAAATTTCATTGGGATTAGATATTTTAGTCAAGCCCTATTATTAATTGTAGACCATAAGTCCAAACATGTTAGGGAAATATTTTTATTTATGTTTTAAAATGTTAATAATTACAGAGAGTATTTGAGTATATCTGTATTTAAATTAAAATATTTATATTAATATAGGTTTATTTACCGTTCCTTGTCAAATATGTATGTATTATAATATTATAGAACTAGACTTATTTTTAATTTTACATTTTTTTTTTATAAGTATGAAAGAACCAAAACTGTTTGAAAGACCCCTTTAGCCTCCTAATGCTACCCCCTCCTACCCTTACTTCAATCTACTAATCATATATGTGTCTACTTATTATCATTGATAATATATAATATAAACTATACGTCTATACCTATCACGGTAAAATCTTTACGTACTTCGTATACATATACATTATACATATAGGTAGGAAGGCGTGCTCATATATATAAATATTCACACATTTAAGTGGTGTCATAATAAATGGAAATATATATATATATAATGTATGTGTGAGTAATATTTCTCACGCTGAAAATGGTGTGTGGAGCTGGTAATGCTTGAGTATATGTAACGCAAGATTCCTTTTAATTTTTGTACATGGTAAATTAAAAAAAGATTTATTACAAGTGGTTGAAGTTCAAATTTTGATATGATTGCTATTCACTTCACACGATCACACTATTCTTATAATAATTTCTCTTCCAACGATTTTATAAATGTCCATAAAAAATTTTTATGCTTGACCAAAAAGTTTGATAAACAAACAAAATTCCTCATAAATTATAACAATTTAAAAACATAAAAAATTCATCAACACATTTTTTGTTAAAATCGTTTAAGAGATAAGTCATAATCACTAAAATATGAAAAAATGTATACAATTTTTAACTTAAAAAAAACTGAAACTTGAAAATACGTTAAAAAATACGTATGCATGATTTTAAATTTGTTTTTTAGACACAATTTAAAATTCAAAGTTTTACAAAACTAAATATTTAAACAAAAAATAACTATTTTAGTTATATATAGTCCCATTAACTCATAAAGAATTATTCGTAGGGACTTGAAACTTTTTACCAATATATATTATTATTTATTATACACAATAAAATAAAGTTTTCGAAATATTATATTATATTCATTTTAAGCTATTTATACATTGTACCGAGGATCTATTCTCGCCGTTTAGTGGTACATTCGCGTTGGTATTGACTATTATAGCTTAAAAATAAATTAAAATAATTACCTACGTACCATAATTTATTATGTGTACTTAATGTTAAGTCTATATTGTCTAACCTAGGTAAGAGCTCTCTCAGTGTTTTTTTATTAATATTTTTAATGATCTAAAAAATATATGCCATTTTTGTACACACTCATACATTTTACAGTCACTTAGTGAATATAGCATATTATATTATATCGATCGAATTCTATATTTATAATTTTTTAACTAAATTATTACCATAGGTAATGAAAAAAAAATCAAAAAAATTCATTTTTTTATATATTAATTTTAGTTTAATATCATGTGAGTTCAGAGAATTATTTAATTATTTAGGAGGTGGCTATATGTAATTTTTGAGAGGCCATAGCTATATACTCTACTACTTCAGTCTCCTTAGTTGATTCCATAATCTATATCCGTTGTTCATTATTATATTAATTATCTGGAAATTTTAGTTAAAACTTATAATTTATGAGGTAGGTATAACATTAATACCTATTAATGCACAGTTATATAGGCATCTGGCTATAATTTAATAAATAACTTTTCCGTTTTAAATGCTAAAAACTAAATAATGTTATAACACTACAAATAATAATACCTTGGACCATAGTAACGAGATTTATTTAATTTTTAATTTTTAATTTTTAATTTTACAATTATTTACACTAACTATACAGCCGCCCGAACAAAGGAAAACCGTCGAAATTGAGGAGAAACGCCGGTTGTGTTATATAGATCATCGGGGAATGTCCATACCGTGAGACTGGAGTGGCGCCTATAAACCGAGATATACTGCACCAAGGACAACGAGAAGACTATAGGCGGGTCGTCAGACTGGGATTCCATGGGGCTGATCCCGAGGGGACATGGTCCGCCTTTACGGTGACCGGAACACGTTCTCCTTGGGTCGCGACAACGGCTTAGCTAGGATGGCGGTGTACTACAACATATGCGGCCGAACGTGAATCATACCGTGGAGCAGGAGAATGCGAGCTCGACGGCGGAGACAGATATAAAATATGGCCTGCAGTGGCGGCACTTACAGCAGCCGGGGACGTGGGAAAAGGATCAGGATCAGCAGGCCGAGTTTGAATGATTAACCGCCGCCGCCGAAGGACTACCGAAAGAAGTAATATGTAATGGAAGTGTTGCCCGCGTCCGGCAAACCGTGAGCCGTGTTCGTTCTGTGGACGGGGGGCGGCGGCGGCAATCGGTCTGGTGAACCGGACGAGAAAGCCTGTAGACTGCAGATCGAGGTGCCTATGTGTCGGACCCGGAGATGGTGACAGGTGGAGGAACTTTTGAAAGTGACGGTGAAACTGATCGAAGGGTAAGAAGCTTGAGGGTGATGGCAGTTCCAAAAGGCGTGACACGGCTTCGAGAATTCCGGCGAGTATTAAGTAGTGGAAACTCGCTGGTTACTCGTAGGTATATGCTGAAATTATAATTTTACCGAGTTGGTGTCAGAACCGGAGATGGTGCAGACATTTGAATCAATAATCGTGAAGGAACCAACGGAAGTGATGGTGAAACAGAAGAGGATAAGAAGCGAAATGACATGGCAGTTCTATAAGAAGCGTAACAATAAATCGTTATTTAACCACATAATATATTATTACATACATGACAATCAGGCCGGCCAAAAGCCGGCCGCGCCAGATCAACCTAACCTGACTCCAAATTAAACAGTTCCAAATATAATGACAACATATATACGTAAGTTATAATTAGAAAGTATTTATGAACTAAGAGTGTTACAACTTATTATATAGGTACTATAAGATGACAATGTGAAAAAAATCAAGTTTGTTAATTGTCGGTAAAACTATAATTTCAGCATATACCTATGACTAACCGGCGAGTTTCCACTACTTAATGATATGCTCGCCGAAATTCTTAAAGCAAGCCGTGTCACGCCTCTTGGAACTATACCATCACACTCAAGCTTCTTACCCTTCGATTAGTTTCACCGTCACTTACAAAAGTTCCTCCACTTGTCACCATCTCCCGGGTACGACACACACGGCACGCGTCTCGATCGACAGACAAGCTTTCTAGTCCGAACCGCCCGGCCGACCACCACCTACGACCTACCCGCAGAACGAACACACGTGCCGGTTTCGCAAACGGTTAAGCATTTCCGTGATAGTGGTCCTTCGGAAAATGCTGATTTTCAGACTCTTCCTCTTTGATTGGTTCCTGATCCTGATCCTGATCCTGTGGCTGCTGCATGCCATAGTAATCGCCGTCGAGCATCTGGACATCCTCTTCTTGCTCCGTCGAGAATACTGCAGACTGAACCGCAGTCGGCTGCCAGTTGCAGTGCACCCCGCGCCGTCGTCGTGGTCCGACGAGAACCCCGCAGGCTCGGTGACAGCCCGTCGTCCTGATCCGACTGCCCGGCGCAAAATATCCTCTTGTTGTCTTTATCGTGCAGTGGACATTCCCTGATTTCACCAACAGTGATGAGGTGGGCTGCAGTTCCGGAAAAACGATTTTAAGCTAAAAAAATTGATCTATCTCTGGTATCGTTATTATAATGAAAAAAATAGCTCTAAGTGTTTTGCTACAAAATAAAACAACAATTCAAATGATTTTTTGAACATGATAATAATTTTAAATTGTGATGAACTGTTAAAATATGAGCAATGAGCAAAATGGGTCATTTTCACATTTTACCCAAATAGGTAATTACGGAAAGATAAAAAACACATATGTACCTATATATAATATATTATAACATTATAATATGAGGGAAATCTATTATTTCCATACTTTTTATACGTAGATGCATTTTAAATTTACAACCCCCTGAGGCCTGAGTTCACGTGCAAATATTCATTTATTTGTTGCTGTATATTATAACTTTCTGCTTGCTATAGTTCTAAACTTAGAACAAAATGCTTATGAAATTATAATTTTGTGAACCTGATATTGGATTTTATCTCTACGATTGTGTTTTTTTTTGCGTGGACCAAACTATTTTATTTTTTTTAATATTGGTTTCAATTAGCTCTAAATATAACGTATCTATGGCAATTCTAGGATAAAAAAAAAGGCAACCCCTCCCATTAGTTGTTAATTATTATTTATTAAAGATGAGAGTAAATTTAGTAAAACTATTTTTGTTATGTTATTGTTATAGACCATATATTGTAACAATGTATATTGTAGAATATACATCCATAAGTCCGATAAGTGATGGTAGTGGCGTGTTGGGAATAGATAACTGAATAATTATCTAGATAAAGATAATAGATTATTGATAAGAATTTATCTAAATACAAATAAGTAGATAAAAATTCCTAAAGTATCTAGATAAAATAAAGATAATAGATAAATGGAATTTATCTAGATAAAACAAATAGATTAGCATTTTCTTATACTTGACAAAAACTACGCAGTGGCTTAGCCAGAAACATCCCAAGATGGGGAGAACCTCTAAATTAAATACCATATATATATACATATAGCCTTGCTTGTATACTACACAAACCAAGGGGGGGGGGGGGGGTGACCGGGTCCTTGACCACCCAAAATACGCCACTGAAACTATGGTGTAACGATTTATCTATTACTTCTACATATTTAATCTTCTTTTATACAAAAATTAAAACTGTGGTCTGGGTTATTATACTCATATTACTTCCATTATTAATTCGATAATGTTTTTAAACTAATACTTTTACTCAAATTCAATTAATATACTTAGGTATAATACAATAAAATAAAATATCTTAACATATTGTCCAGTAATTAAAATATATTATAAATTATAATATACAAATTGGTTAGGTTACAAGAATATACAAGAGAATGATAATGAGTAATGACAATTACAGCCCGTGTCGACACGTTGTATTGTATTTTGATAATCTGATTCCAAAATATAAACTCTAAGCTCTAAAGTACCTATAATATAGGTATTTATATTAATTATTACATATATTGTCACTCTGTATATAGCAGTAATAAAATTGACATTGCCTAATATATTATATTATAATTTATAGTGATATATAATGTGTAGATACTATAGTTGCCGTCTGAGGGTAGTCTACGAAGCACTCACGTATGTTTGCAAGGGTAATTTTACGGGTTATACAATATATTTTATGTATAGGTACCTATAGGTTAAATATGCATGTACACAATATATTATTATATTTATAGATTAATTCGTCTAAGGCAGTATACGCAAAAATACACTATAATAAAATGTTAATAACAACAATACAAGATATTTTTATAAAAATCGCTGGTACATAAACCTGCCACCAAAGCCGATCAGAAACAACCATGTACCTATTAATTAACGCAACAGCTAGAAATAAATTATTAAACAATAAATTATTGAAACATTGACTACATATCAATACATTACGTTATTATGGTTTTCGAACAGAAAATGTAAAAATGTATATTTATACCATAATATTAAATAAATGTCTATGCGTGAAAAATTATCTAGATAAACTAATATAGATAACTGAAGTTTTCGTCAAAGATAAATAAAAAGATGACCAGTAGATTTTCATCTGGATAATTATCTATATAAATTTATCTGGATAAGTACCAACATTGGTGGCGCATATCGCGCGCGCGACCGATGATGGACGTGTCGCACGAGCGCTATATAACGTTCCGCTCGAGAGTGATTGATTGCACGCCCATCGGAAAACGGTGGCGGCGGCGGCGGCGGCGACAGGAAAAAGGGAATATATTATAATAGTATACGAAACGCGACGCACGCAAAAAGGGTGAGAATAATAATCATGACGATGATAATAACAGCGGTGGAAATATATAGCATAATGTGTATGTATAATATATATAAATGCGCGATCTCACTCTCTCTCACACACCCACACCCACCCACCCACCCACACACACACACACACACACACACACACTCACACACACACGCCATGTGTAAACTCACAGGCGAATCAAATAATATATACATGTATATACCTGCGGGGGAGAGAACGATGCGATCGACGAGTGGGTGAGCGCGACAAAAGTTGCGATCGAGCCGCAGTCGATGCGCCGCCAGTCGGGTTCATTACCGTAATGAACGGTTGTGGCCGGGCGCGCCACAAAAACGGCGGTGACGGTCTGTCGGTCGAAAGGGTTTTTCGCGGTGGTCCCTCGAGAATTATCATATATACCTACCGACATAATATATATATTATTATACATATAGCCGAGCTGCAGTGACCTATATATATATATTGCCCCGCAGGTATATCTTCGCACGCTTCTATATATATATATATATATAAACATAGGTATATAATATTATCATGTACATAATATACCTATATATAGGTGTATATAGGTTAGATACACGTGCGCGTTCATATATTTATATATAAAAGCTAGTTTTTATGTATATGCGCCTATGTTATGTATATATAAACACAAGTATATGTATGTAGGCATATATATATATAACTAAATATATCGCATGTACGTAGGTGATGATGCAGGTGCGTCTTTGGCTGCGAAAACGGCAATTTCGTTAATTGCTCGGCGGCATGCAGTACACAGTGCGTAGTCATAAATGCTCTTAACGGGCTGCTCGTCATCGTTTTAAAAGTATACTAAAATATATAACTACAACGCATAATTATCTGCAGCCACCGCTCATGTTTTAATGTAGATATATACATGCGTACCCTCACAAACTTCAACACACTCGTTTACGAATACCGCGTAAATATAGTAAATAAAACAGTATATTATATATATATATAAGTACTTATATATCTTTATATATATATTTATACCTTTTTTTATAATCGTTTTCAGCGACGACAAGTACCTACCTCATAATTTTAAGCTCGACCGACAATCACCGAGATCGTTAAAAATATGCTGTGGCAATATAATTAAAAATACCAACGTATATATTATAATATTAACATATATGAATTATATAGCTATACCTATAGTGTGTTCACGATACAAGGTATCACTAAATATTTCTGGATGACCTTGAATTGAAATGGAGTTTTCGGGAGGTGATAGGGAGTACCTAAATACAAATTTTCATTAATGGCAATTCCTATTTTTTTCTATGGACTATATTTTAAATAATATTTGCATAAAAAGTTTTTTTTCAATTACAAAATTGACAAAGTTACAGCATACCTGTATAATAGCACTCATATCTTAAGAAATATGATTTAAAATATATGATCAACTATCATAGACTTACATTGTTATTCTATTAGTACCTACCTACATAAAGTTAAATAATTCAAAAATTACTCGTTCGATTTTAATTTATAGATAAGTATATAGGTACTGGCAGGTAGTACATAAATACATTAAAAAGCCGTTTGAGGGGTTCCTTAATTATGGTTTAGGTATACAAGAATCTTATTGTACTACCTTTTGATATAGGTTGGAAACAGTGCGTTATAGTCTATACTTTAAATCATGTACTATATACCTATATGTAATATAATGTTATACTATTCACATTAAACATTTATACATTCAATTTTTTTTTTCAATGAATAGGTATTTGTTTTTTTTCTGTAATAATATAATAATATTATATCAAAATATATCAACAAGACTTCCTAGCTGTATGCATGATTCCTTCGTTTGTAATATACTGTAGGTGTATTGATTCAGTAACTATACATAATGTATATAATATAGGTATATCTATGAATAATAGTGCGTAAAGATAGTATACCTATTGTATTTTTATATAATGTAGAGCTTCTTCTAAATGTGTAGGTACTAGATACAGAGATCCTATATAATGAGCGTCGTATATAATATATTAATAATAATAGCTAAAGGTAAAAATAAAATTAACTAAAAAGTATATACACATATGTTAAATTATCTACATGTGTAAATGTATTATCATAGAGTAAATATACTCATAAGTAGGTATACATAATACCTACATGAAAAAGTGGTATAAATAAGCTATATATATATTATATATATAGGCACGTGCACTAGCACGACGATGAAAACTGGATAAATACACATAAATACCTATACGACACGGAACATTTGTTACAAGACAACGCTGACACCTCATATATATATAATAATATGCGAGTGTGTATAGTTACTATATTATGTAAGTAGATATCGTAGACAAGAGGTTCCGGTTTACGCACCTATGTATAGTAATAGCTGCGTGATAGGTATATGCAGTGCGTTCATATATATAGTATATATATATATATATATTATGTATAACAAATCGTGGGTAATCGTGTTTTACACGGTTATTTGACGGCGTGTGCTGGCGTCATTCACCGGCCTCTCCACGGTGTATATTATACCGCAGCTATACACATATATTTAAATTACAAGAAGGTAATATTATATAGGTAAGCACTCGCGGAACAAATCACACACGGGCAGGAGGATACAGCCGGATAGCCATATATTTTATGTTATATAAGCGTGCACTAGGTACATAATATTATAATATCGTCTCGATATATTTATATATATATAATAAGAGCTATTACAGTATTACCTATATTATATTATATTATAACAATAACAATTACACACGCTTCTATTCTGTGTTATATACACGGCTATATGTACAGCATAACATATAGGTATTTAGGCATCCACACGAGTTTAAACTCAGTGAGGCCTATAGTAATCTTTTTTGATATTAAATTAAATAAAATAAAAATATATATACGTGCCAATATAGCGTCAAATATTACAGATATACGCTCGGATTGGAGCTGGCATACATTATGTGAATATGTAATATATATAATAGCTATATGGGTACGTTATATATAAATGTATAGGCGTATATTAGGGTATATTGCAGCACGCTTATAATTGTAGGTGATTTAGAACATTTACTTACAATTTTAGTAACCGATAGGCACCTGCATTATTATATATTAAGTATATATATAGGTAATATTGTGCTTTCGTTCTATCGCAGTGCTTGACCATCTACATCTATTTTGTAGGTAACTTTATGACTCAGTTGTTTGGTCTCCGTTTATTGTTTGTCCTATCTAATGTATTGAATCTATTTAGATTCCTAAAGGTTAATAATCGTTAATCAATGAAAATGTTTTTAACACATAATATAATTATATAGGTACAATTATATGTTATTCGTATACCGCGCCTATATATACCTAATACCTAACCTATATATACCAGCTATAGGTACCTACCTTAGTTTTATGAATTTGTCTATATATTATATTTGTTTGTTATTGCGCTATATTAGTTCATCTGAAACTAAATAAATAAATATATAATAGTAGGTCATAATTTATGTATAATATACCTATTAATATTATTGGTACACTAACATATATTATATAGTCGTAGTCGGGTAAATATAGCTGGTATAAGTACCTACTTATATTTACGAGTTTTGGCGTATACCTTACTATATTATACTATATTGCTATTGGTATAAGGTGTATATATATGCTCTATAATTACATCATCACCTGCATATTCTGTTATATTGTCGCCTACAAATTGATACACTATAATATTATAATATAAAGAATATAATATGACTTAAACTCATGTATATTATATAGGTATACCAACGACTTATCCACTATATGCACTCGTTTTTATATATAAAATATATTATTTCCTTATATATACATAAATATATCTATATATAGTGTTTTCCCAGGTCTCTGGGGTCCAAGCAAATCCTCACGGAACAATTTGGATGCGAGCTATATATATATATAAATCCACAATTATATGCCTATATATACCTATGCATACATAGTCAAACATAATATATTTTAGATAGGTACCTAATATAATATAACCACATAACATTTTTAATTCTGCAGCAAAATGTCGGCAATATGTGTTAAAGGAACTTATGGGTATACCTATAAAAAACATATGTTATCGTCTCCGTATAAAGCTTAAAAAATGTAACGTACGATTCGATCTTTTTAATGTTATTAAATTAGGTAGTGCACTGCGTTTGTACCGTCTAATTATTATGCATCGCGATTCGCATTGACGCCGAGAAAAATCGGCTCGATCGTCGCGCGGTGGACGGCGGCGCGCGCGACGTCGTTGGCGGCCTCGGCAAACATGGTAGGCGATATGGCGGCGCCCGGCGATTGGCCGACGGCCGGTCACGTGCGGGGCGTGCCTTCCGGCGTCGTTTCCCCCCTCCGCCCGGCGACGGTGGCGGCCGCGGCGCGCACCGGCCCCGCGACGGCCGTCGTCACCGCCGCCGCCGCCGCGCGTCAGTATGCCCAAAACGGTGTTCCGAACGAGTGTTTGTCTGTGTGTGTGCGCCGCCCGTAGTATCGTACCATATGATCGCAGGGAATGAAAAAATTGTCTCGTCATTCGTCGTTCGTTTAGTGTCGAGTGTTGTTGACCGGATCGCCGTCGGGATTCTTGGATATACGTATAATAATATTGGAAGACTCTTCGGACCGCGCGAAGTGGTGTCGACGTTTCGTTCGTTTTCCTCGCGCTATATATTTTCATTACCGTCGCCATATCGCCCGTCTCGCTTCTCGTTTCGGAGCTCCGCCGGACGTCTTCCGTTTTTCGATCACCGTCGTCACAAACTATTATTTAATAATATAATACTAAAGCACGTTTTTCACTATCCGTGTGGTACGCGCAGTAATAGTGCGCCGGTATAACATATAGTGCATGTCGTATTGGATGCGCCAACGATGAATTCGTTTCTCACGCACAACACGCTGCCGTACCATCAACCGACGCAGATGCACCAGATGATGATGGCGGAGCCCAAGTACTCGCCGCCGGACGACTACGGCAACATGCAGAACTACATGGGTTCGCCCGACTTCTTCGGCAGCCCTCACCACCAGCATCACCACCACCAACATCAGCACCACCACCCCTCCCATCACGCCAATCACCTGAGCCAGCAGACCCAACACGTCGGCGGCAGCGCCGGCGGTGTCGGGGGCGGCAGTGGTGGCCACCAGCAGCAAGTGCAGGCCAGCGGAGGCGTCGGTGTGGGCAGCTCCAGTGGCCTCGGGGTTGGCGGCGGCGGCGGTGGTGGCCACTATCAGGGACACTATCAGCAACAGATCCAGGCCATGTACCCGAGCCCTGGCCAGACGCCGTCGTATTACACCAGCGCGGCAACCAATTACGGCGCGTACCAGATGCACCACGGTGGCCAAATGCCGCTCGAGGCGCAACAGCCGCCGGCCTCGCTGATGCACAACGCCGCGGGGCAACAGTGCCAGGGCGGCAGCATAATACCGTCAGGAGCCGGCGGCAGCCTGCAGGCGGTGGCCCTCAACGCGGTCATGTCGCACGACATCAAGGACGACTCGTCGCCGTCGCCCCTGCCGTGCCACCTGCAACCCAGCCCGTCGTCGTCCAACCACATGTCCAACAACCCGCTGGACGGGTCATGCTCCGACGACATGGACGACTGCAACACGGACACGGACGAGATGATGATGACCACGGTCAACGGGTCGCCGATCATGATGGACGACAGCGAGTCATCGGACCGGGTCATCTATCCGTGGATGAAGAAGAACCACGTGGCCGGAATGCGTAAGTCCAGATTACCTATACATATATATGTATATATATATTATATAGTTACTTATATATTTAGTTAATTATATGGATATCATACAACAAAGTATGCATTGCCTATGAAGCACATAATAAGTCTTTCCCCAAATGTATCGATATACTTTTGTCCAATTCTATTAGGTATGGATTTGTCAAAGTGCGCTGGTACATAATATATGTATAAGTACATTGCAGTTCAAGTCGTACTGTAGATTACGTTTTATAGGTACCTACCGTCAACTAACTATTTCAAGTTAGCGCCATGTATACAATATAGGTATATATACACGCGATTATCATATTGAAAATATAATGATAAACGATACAATAGATGGGGGGGGGGTCGATCGTAGTTATACTTTTTTGGTCTTCAAATATGATATTTACTCGTATATTTATATATGTATAGATATCGACAGCACCTCCGTCGCTATGTGTTTCAAATTGATTTTATATAATATATGGTGTCAACTATAACCCGACATCCTTCGAGTTTATAAAGACAGTGCAATTTAGATATCGATTCCGTTATTAAACGTCAACTACAAGTGGCGCACATCCCATGTATTACGGTGTAGTGACCCCTTTTTATATAAATATTATTACTCTCGAGGTGAGTAGGTGGGAATTGAATTTGTGAATTTTTTTTAAAATTCACTGCAGTGCGCCACTGTCTAGGTTCTCTACGTCTATATACGTTTACTGCATATTTTATAATTACGTTTTAAATAGCTACCTATGCGTACCTATTGTATATATGTGCATTACAAGCAATCGGTCACTGTTAGCTGCAAAATATCATGAGACAGTCGTAAGTTTTAACTTTTATGTCATAGTCTATGTATACATATGTAACAATACAAGTACTCGCATAGGGACATGCGGAAAAAGAGTTCTCCGAGGCGTTCTCTTACGTCTCTTTTTAATATGAATATCTCAATGGATTTTGTTGAATGTAATATTTAGCAGTATTGCCCACAAATAAAATGATATCACTCCATCAATATACCTATATAAGGTATTATAGGTACCTACCTATAATAATAAACGATAAATTATCGTTTATGTTATATAATAATATACCTACCTATATATTTCAAAGTTACAGCATTGACCATATTATATATCAATATAATAATAATACCCACATTACCTTGCTCCCTGCTAGTATTTGACAATATTTCTATATATTATATTTATAGTGCGAACTATATGTGTTGCAAAAGGTCAGACGTATATTTTTTTTCTCACTTAATAATACGTCCCGAGTGTATCACGCAGTGCGTGTGATCCGTTTATGTGCGTATATATATACATACGACGTATGTCCATTGATACGTCATGTTCATTCATGGTGTGCTGTTTTTTTAGCGGTAGTTTTTCGTCATTGATGCGTCCCCAGGACCTACCTGCTCATGTGTCAGGATATTCGCAATGTCCTGTTGACATGTCGTAATACAATTGAATATTGTGGTCTGAGAGGTTTGAATTTTATAGATCACGTATGCCGTTTACATAATACGCACTTAACCTTATAAACGTCATTGTCGCCGAAAAGTACCTACCAATACATTATGTTTATGTAACAAAAAAAAAGGCGATATAACCACCGTAGCAAATTGAACAATACCACATACCGCTACAACAGGAGGCATATTATAATCTATATAATGTTTTGGCCATTTCTCAAAAAAAGAATTTGGCCACTGTCCATATATAGGCACCGTAAAAGCATCTTCTTACGCACAAAAAGAAAAAAAAAACGTTTTTTCCTCCTCTATTATATTATCTAAATACAACTTCCTGTATACGGTTTCTTATTGTATACCTATGTAATATCTACCGAACGATAATTCACGTTTTGTTATTTTTTTCGGAAACCAAGAAATCCTAAATGTCCTACTCATGTGGTTTCGTTGATATAACATAATTTTAAACACCTCTACAATTTTACGTTTTTTAAAATATATCATAGTATATAATATTATTATTTTTTTTCCGTTGCCCAGCTACTTAGCACATTAGCACCATTCCAATGTTGGTCTAATAATTACGATAATAAGAAATTTATATTTTGGACAACGATTAACGAAGGAATATTTTATTATATTAATATCATTATGATATTCTTGGATTAAAATACAAAACCTCATCAGCATGGGACACAGGTATACTTATTTAGTATTTCGAAATCGAGGTCCCGTGGGATCATCGTATTATTATGCTTATATTGATTTTTATAGGCCGATAAAACCGATGATCTGGACGTTTTATTGTTTGAGGCGTGGCGTCCACGATAAGATATTATAGGTACCTGTATTATAATACTTCATAATACCTAGAGTTTTTGTAATCGAAGAGAACAACTATAGGTATATAAATATTAAACCGTATAAACGCATGTGGACTCGGCGCTGCAGAGAGCGACCGTTGTCGTAATAGCTATAATATAATAATACTTTGTGTAGAGTTTTAGATAGAGTCAACGAGATTAGGCGATCGGATAGGAAACAAACGAAACGGTATTATTCGAGTTATTTTGTGTAGGTATATATGTTATGTATATTTAGTTTTATATTGCTCTGCACGTATGGTTGCCCCTGACCCCTGCTCTTGCCGGAGACGTGGCAATTAGACCGATCAGAGAGTACACAATATTGAATTATGTGTACCTACATATTATAATTGGTGTCATGTAAGAAGGTATTTCTTAAACGATTTATATAGAAGGTAACACATAGAGGGTTTTATTTATTATTTTTCATTAACTCTACGATGAAGATAAGCGGGTATTAGAGATATTATTATAAAATTATAGATTATATTTTTCCAAATACAGGGACACCAAAACCTCAAAATCGTAAATTTGGTACATTGGAGGTTTTAACGACGGCATTCAGACGTTTAAAATATTAGGTTCCTAAATGTACTTGTACCGCTATTATGATATGTGCAATCCATGCCGCCGAGGGTAATTTTATTAATAAAAATAATATATTATGTGTAATGCGTACATGTGTTCCGCAGTATTTATCCGATAATATTACTATTATTATGTATGATAAGAACCATATACATATACATATTCGTATATAATAATATAATAATTAATAGGATATAATACCCGCTATGCGAAATCCGTCGCCGTACCCATATTTATATATATATATATATGGGTATTATGCTGCAAGATATATTATTATACGACGGAAAACCATCATCGGCCGTCGAGACACGTGACATTGACGGAGATTTTTCGCACGCACTTGACCGTTCCTCCGTGTTTAAAGACATTGCGACCGCTCACCGAAACCGCAGAGTCATCATGTTAGCTTCACGCGATCGTCTATCAAGTTTATATTATGTTTGTACTCTTTCGTTTGTCGGCACACTCCGTATAGTCGATATAGTCAACCGAGTGTAGGTATCGCGCGTGCGCACTTCAATGCAGCATGTGTGACCGTATTTATATGCCGCAGAGTTAAGTATTGTAATTATTTATAATTTGTAACGACTGCACAACCGACGTCACATTTCATGCGTGGTTTTATTTACAGCGTATAAGGAGGGTGCAGGGCACGGCGGGTACGATCCTCCCTAAATATATATCGTGCATGTTGATTGGCAATTAATATAATATTATGTCGTACGTAGTGACGATAAAATCCTTCGTTACCATAATAGATATTATCGCATCGCACCACCCAATAATATATGGCGATACACGACTTGTAACATGCAGTTGAAACTCGAGTCTTAACGTTATCAAAATAATAACCAACAGCAATATAGGTAACTATATTAATATAGTAACTATTGTGCGGTAATTGGTATACTATTGTTTATGATGCTTTTTCTCGAATCAATCGTCAATAAGACAGCAGTACCTACCTAGATCATTCATCCTAATCTTTCGGGGATGCCATTATCTCGGGGTGTATGTGAAGTACCTATGTCCTATATATGATTGATATAGGTACGCGGCGTTCAATATGACTCTTTACACGAACAACGATTAGAAACCACAGACCTCAAGATACCACTATATTGGATAGTTTCACTCAAATATAGTTGTCGATTATTAAAATAGTTAAATAATATTTACACCCATACAATAACCTGGTATCAGAAATGTTTGGATTTTTTCATTATGATATTATATTATTTCGTAGGTATTCAAGTGTGTAGATCACATGCTATTCTACATTTACACAATTCAATTCTCTGTTAATTTGCATTTACAGTTCATTTCTGAAAATATACAGCCTATCACTAAAAATTGTACCCCAGCAGAACAAATTGATAAACAAAAATATTTTACTTCGAGTGAAACCATTCAAGTTTTGTTGGATAATTTTTAGAGGTTGGTGGTTTCAAAGCTGTAAAAGTGCATGTCAGAGATGTGCTTGTTTCAAAGGTTTAAAAATTATTTTAAAATTATATAGCATGAAAATATTCAACAGCCGCCATTGCCATAACGACATAACGATGTAAAATTGAAGAGAAAATTTCATGAAAAACTTACCATTTCGTGATATATTTTCGTACCGGTTCAAAACAGCCGTTTCCATTTCACGAAATGGTTAACTTTTCACAAAAACATTGACTCCACGAAGCGGCTTCGGCCACTTGGTATATGGGTAGGCGGAGGTCGCACAATGACTACGATAAACGATGATAATAGGTAGGTGTATTGCGTATAGTACCTATATATTATGCACCTGGATATTTACTGTGTAGAATGCGTTCTGCAGTGTAATACACCCATGGTGATATTCGACCTTCTATTTGTTATTTTGTGTTTCATACTTTCGGATTGGATGCAAATTATAATATTTGGCGCTGCAACTCTATGATATAGCAAAATATATTACAATTGTTGCAGCAGCAGCACACGGAAGGATTCAAAAACTATATAGCTTGCTGCATTGCACCGATTATTAAGTGATAAACAAGGGTCCAAAAATTTATAAATTTCATATTAAAATCATATAAATATTCCCTCATTATGATGTATTCGCTTGTATTGTACTTTACCTGTAACATGATCGTTCATCGGGTTGTTATACGCAGCGGTGAAGTGTTTTATGGGGATTATACAACATTAAATAAAATGAAAGGGGGTTGTTCGTGTTAAGGCTGTAAAGTATAGTTGATCAAGGGCTGCAGTACGTTATTTTTATCTGAAAAATTAAAATTAACATTTGAAATTTGAACACATATTTAAAATGTAAAACTATATTATATATTTTAAAAAACGATAATAATATATTTACTTATTATAATTAGAACCATCTAGATTTCGTTTATTATAAATTAGTGTTTTCAATTTTTATTTTGTATTATACCATGCGACATTCGGTATTATAATGGCAACAATTATTTACGTAGTTTTTTTTTTTTATTAGTCAATTCCAAATCGATTTTTCTTTTGACCGATGGTGAAAACATGCATCATACATATTCACACTGCCACACATAACCTTTAGCAGTAACAAGTACCTAAAAACTATTTTGGGTAAATAAGCAAAAACCATATAGGTGCTCAAAATAACAATTGTAATTATATTTTCACTTCAAAGTTCTATACAAATTAATTGAATCGCTTAATTATTTATAATGCTCATAATCTAATAAGGATTTTATGATTTAACAATTTTCTTTAATGAACACTATAGTAATATATACTTATTATTATACACTCCCCATATATAAAATATCAAAATTAGCCAGAACTATATTATTACTTATCTTCAGTCAAATGTATAATCTATATATTTCTTAAATCATAATATAATCTGACGTACGTCGTCGAATACATAATATTATACCTATACGAATTCCCCGTGTGAATATAATACAGTGACTGTGCGTCAATGCGGTGAAAACGGAATGGCCAGCGGTTGTCGAACTATTGCTGCTGTGTACATCACGTGTGCGTTATTACTTACTTCGTGCGCTTATAGTTAGGTTCGTCTGGAGAAAATATTGCAATTAAAATGCAGATAACTACTTGTATTATGATATGCAAATTACTATATAAGTGTATAAGTTATTAAAATACTGCACGTATATAGCCATATAGGTAGATATATAAGTTCTACTGCTGCAGTGGCAATGACCTCTAAAATGATGGAAAGTTGAGTGTGTTGGACGTTTGATTTTGATTAGGATTTGACCGGCACACAATAATATATAAACACATTATTAGGTATTTGGTCTTTAATTATTTTCAAAACATATTCATTTATGTGCTTATTACCTATCGTTTAAGAGTAATACGGAGGAGGTACGGAAGATTGTCGTCCAGCTCACCGCCCACCATTATATCTCGATAATTAACTAATAAATAATTATGCAGTATATTATTATTATAATACTGAATATTATTTGTTAATATAAAAAATTAATATAATGCGCATTTATAAGCGTTGTCAAGTGGACAAAAAGTTATAAAGTGGAGTCTTTTAGAAAAACGAGTGTTAACGTTTAAAGTTAATAATATTATATATGGGTATAGGTAGCTATCTAAGATATAGCAAAGGTACCAGCTACCTGTAGATAATCTTAAATCACTACAGATCGCAGACGATTCAACCAATCATACTTTTTCGTGCAATTTAATATTAATATTGTTTTCACAGTACATCAATAAATGCAAACCGTTAAAACAAAAATTTGATTAAATTTATGTACGAGTATTTATCGTTTTAATGTCGTCACAAATTACCATGCATCCACGCTTTGTATATATTGTATATTTGCATTAATGTATCTAAATTCTAAAGTGCATTATATAAATATAAATAACTATCCTTATTTAATTGGGATAGGCCCCCAAGGTCAAGATTTCAAAATTAAATAAATTAAAAATACATCTTGAGGTTGCCTAAAATAAGTTCAAACATTTAAACAGGGGTGGTTAATTAATAACGTAAAAAAGTATGTGTGTATATTTTTTTATGTAATACATCACTTCATATTCATTGTACCTATAGTTAAATATATCAATATAAATGTAAATTATATGAATTAATCAAAATTGTATCATAATAGGTATGCGTATTAAGTTTAAAAAATAACATATATTACATGACAATATACTAATATACTGATAATTTATATGATTATATAATATATATATACATAATATGTACCTATAAAAGGTGCTTTTTTTCTTAATAAATGCAGTTTTTATTTTCTTAATCTGATTTAAATTAAAATTCGAACATGCAGTTTCCGAGTTATTAAAGTATATAATATATAGATATATAGAAAGAATAATATAGTCTTCAAAAATGGTTTTACAAACATATTATATAAAATAGATGTAATATTGAATCTATAGTATTTTTATACTCGGACAATTTTTAAAATGTATAACATTTTGATAGATTAATTATTAATATTAATATTGTGTATAATTTTTATACCATCATAACCCCCATATTTTCCAAACCTATTTTCATCAACCAATTACCCTTAGTAAATGATATATTATATGATGATTAATAACTCAAAAATTACTCGTTCGAACTTTTATTTAGATACCTACATCAAAATTTTCAAAACAAAATAATTTGCTGAATAATTCAAATTAAAAAATTGGGTTGAAAACAAAATTATTTACGTAACCTGCCCCTGTAGGACCATCCTTAAATGTACAAAAAATATCAAGTATTTGAAAATATGTACTTATTATAATATAAAATTTCCAAGTATCAGATTTTGAATAACTGCACTGTATTAAACAAAAAAGGGGTGGGGATATGTGCTTGGCAAATCACTCTGTAAAATGTATATATAATTACAGGTTTTATTTAAAACTATATTCAGTAATAATGTAATAATTAGTTCTAATACCTACATCTAAATGTTTTATGTGTTTGTATGATATCATAGACCCTTACATCTACAATTAGTCTGTTATTACTTATTAGGGCTTAAAATAATAAAATGTATCTCTAAATGGACACGATGATGAAGGTTAATTTAGGAAAAAAAAATAATAATAACAACAATTACAAAAACATTTATGAAATATCACAAAAATATTCTTAATTCAAATCAAATTTAAACACTGTAGCGTGTAATAACAAAAATGTTATATGAATTTTAAATACAATTATTATATATTGATCTTATTTATTTAAATAACTATCGTGTTACCAACAGTAAATAAATAAATAAAACAATTTCAATACAAAAGCATTTCGTATTTTAAGTCTTTAACATCGCTTATTTATAGTTTTATACTTTTATATCATGGCGCACGACGCCAATGTAATTTTGTCCACAAAAATACACTTTTTGAGAATAATGATCCTGTTCTGTAAAATCAACCAAATTTGATAATTTGTTTTTTAACTAAGGCAATATTCTACAGACCGCATTGACCTCCGTTTTTCAATATTTTAATCTCAAACTTTATAATATGTCTTTAAAAATAATACAATTTTAAGTTTTTTTTACAAATTATATATTCGAAATAAAATAAAAATCGGAGTTTTATAATGCGGCCTGTAAGAAGTCTTCATCTTTCAGATAAAAATAATAGTTATCAAAATCCGACAATTCTCTACAAGGTTTAAGAATTAACCCCCCCCCCCCCTTAAATAGGTATCGGGCAGTAGATTTATGAAAAAGTATTAATTACAATCAAGAGGGTAACTTAAACATAAAATATAATTTTCAAATTTTATAATGTGTAAAATAAACTCATCAATGTAGAGTTTAGATTAATTATCACGTATAACTATTAACTAACAATTATATTATTATTAAAATGTTTGAATATATACATACAGATAATCGTATTTATTTATAGAAAAAATGAGTACTATTAATACTTATTAATTGTTGCAACTTTAAATCTTTATTACCTAGGTATATAACATTTATGCCATATTAAGTAAACATCGTACAAATCGAACGTGACAATAGCTGCCGTTAGCATATTATTATAGCTATAAAATAAGCTTGGTTATAATACGTGTATATAAGTACTTAATACTTATATATTATTATACCGTGAAGGTATATAATATGGTAATGTAACTTGTAGTGAAAACGCCTTAGTGTTTGTCAATGTCTATTATTTTTAAAATTTTAATTTCTCGACACCGTCAATCGGTAAATCGAACACTGTAATGGATGATGTTCCGGTGTCGGGTGTTACAGCGATAATAATAATAATTATAGATGGTCTTATCGCGGGGAGATAGTACGAGCGACTGCTGCTGCAGTGGCAATGATGGCGGCGAAGGATGTTTCCGCGATCACGATTCTCCATAAATCATTTGACGCGATCGATAAAATCCTTCGCGCTCGTTCGATTCGGATTTCTCGCCGACATTCATTAAGTCTCCAAGGATTTACTTGAAAAATAAACTGATTAAACCGTACCCACTCATAAAATATATACATGTAGGTGCCTATATGGTTATACATAATTTTATATGGACGCTGCTGCCTAAAATTATTAAACGCGCATCGACGCGAGTTTAGGTACTCAAGACTGCCTGGTGGTCAAGGTGATGGACACCGCGACGGTACATAAAATCTTCTGTACATATATGTATATAAATTTAAATATACGATATAGATACGCTTTAGGTGCATGTAAATCGGCGCAAAGAAATATATCATATTATATACGTTTGAGTATTATTATATTAGAAACGGTATTTTCAATTAGGTACATTAGATTTCTACTTATACTGCTGCAATATAGTATTGTAAACCGGATCGTTGACCGCGGGCTCGATTCCGATGGTGGAGGCATATATATTGGCACCTACATTTGACGATCTACAATCAACGCAAGTCTAATTTATTATGTATGTATACGTACGCTACTGTATATATATCCCAATATACCCGTGACCCTCGGGGTTATTTGCAGCAGTGCGTCCCGCCACGTACATGATAATATTATGTGCTTAAACGTCTGAGACTTATTACGAAACTAACACAATATTATTTTATTTTCATCGCGGTCCTTTCTCCACAGCTCGCTTTACTGAAATTTCTTTTGGGCCGTGTATCACGCGCGTGGCTAAAAATTATATCGGGTCCCCTCTGTGTCTCACGCGCATACTCGAATACTGCACTATATAATATATATATATATATATTCGCGGGTTTTCTCTCTCACACAATTTCTATATATATACATCATATATTCGAGTATTTTTATTTTATTTATTTTTTTTTTTATTCTGCTCTTCTCTCGTAGGACCTGCAGGCGCTTTGTGGCCTTTTCCTTGTGCAGTTTTCATTCACGACACGTATTTGATTAATGGTTCAACGGGGTCAGGAGCATCTGCCGTTATACATCCGGACGGGGATGGGTGAGGCGTATAGGGGGTGTACAGGGGAATATACAATATACAGGGCGCGCGCGATAGACAGAGAATGTGTGTGTGCGACGGAGTGGAGTGCGGCGGACCGTGCGCGGTAAAAAGCCAAAACCTTTGTGCGCCCTTTTTCGAACCCCGTCGGAATATTGTCGAAAATTTAGCTAGTGACATGTCCTTTGAACGCTCGCGCCGTGCCGCCGCAGCCATCGGCGTGTCCGCGAGAATACATTACACCCTAGGGACGGGGCTACACACACACACACACACGCACACACGTCCGCGCCCATTTGTATAAAGCTACTGTTCCTTATTCGCATGCGATTTCCTCTTTCCTTTTTTTTTTTTATACATGCGTAAGGTTTTCACACGACGTTGACACGTCAAAAGATTTTATTTTTTTTAAGTACGCGTATACCTGACATGATATTATTATATCCGTACGTTGTATAATACTCGCGTGTACCTATTCCTACCTATAGAAGTACCTATATAGCGATAAAACGTTAAAGTGGCCGAAAATCAAATCGGTTAAGCTATTAAAGCGCAGTATAGGTACTCCTACTTTCGTGAAAAAAGCAGACGTGTCGAACGTGTCCATAATTTAACCTACATATATATTATATGTAACTATACTTTTAACATTTATGTCAGCAGTATATATATATATAGGTAGGTACGTACCTACTTTAATATAAGAACGATGCTTACATACGATAACGATATACGTTAATATTTTCTTGAATAGAACACCAATAATAGTCTTTAAACCCAGTAGCGCCGAACATTTAATTCAGGTAGTTCAGTTCAATTGAAGCCCTTAAATTGGGTGGGTTTGGATGCCAGGTGGGTAAAATAATAGAGTATACCTACTTTAGTTTTTCTGCTAGCATTTTGTTAAACACAGAAATGTCGTTTAATTATTTATTATAATTATTAGTTAAGCCCGTTACACAGTCTTTTGAAGGGTTGGGTGGGTCTATCGCACTATTTTAACTGCCAGTGTTAATTTCGTTCGAGTCCACTGTTTAAAACCAATCGGCTAACGTCACTATACAGTGACATTAGCTCTCTTCGTTGATGCTTACCGACAAACATTAGAAAGCCACACTTTTTTCAACCAAAAAATATTTAGATGTTCTGCAGTTCATCGTTATCGTCCTAGCAAATAATTACATTTACACCGATAACAATATTAAAATATTTGTAAACTATTGCCTTATAGGATGATCAAATTTCATAATTTTTTAAGTAAAATTTGAGAAAGATTCTTTTTCAAATTTGAATGATGACCGAGTACAGATAGCTTTTAATATCTGTCAGTGTGTTAGCACTACATTATTTATTTTTTCTTTTAAATATTTCTGCTCGAAAACTTTAGCACCACACTTGTAAGACAAAAATAATAAACCTTTTTAATTTGTAAGCAACGAGGCGTTTCCTGTAGGGCGTTTTTGCTATATAATATAGGTACGCCCTCTCAAGGGAACGCCTCAAAGTCGTATTTTCACTACCTTCAATTTCGTTTTTACGTTGGCGTGTACCTACGTGTATATAATACAAAACATTAATAATTAATTCGTACCTAAAATATTTAAAGTCTTGTTCTATCAATTTTCGTTCAAGAAATAATACTTTATACCATGGCCCTTGATAATATATGTTTATGATTATGGAACATATTACTATTATAGAAAAAACACAAAATAAAATAGATGGAATAAAAACAAGTGACAAAATGTCTCGTAAAATATAGGTAAAATAAGAAAATACACCAATATTATGTATGTTTAGTATTCGATGAGTAGATATCGGATCTCATGTCGAGATAATGAACATTACATATGTGCAATGTATGTGTGTTATCACATCCACTTAGTGCAATTTTTTTCACGAAATGGATAGCACAGTTGTTGTCGACCAGAGGGTGAACATATTAACATAAGCTTCACAAACTAAATGTGGTTTAGTAAAAGAGTGGTAAATTCAACTACCTAACCTGTGACTTTAAATTTTTTTAATTACTCAAGTTAATACTACCTAATAACAACTTCCATTACGTGAAACAGTTTCTCATATTTCTGGGGGATAATAAGTTTTTGTGATATTATTTTGTAAACACTAAAGTGAACCAAATCTTTGTTCTTGTTTTAAAGGTTCTGTCAAGTGTAAAAGTTGTTGTCTTAACACTACTATTTGTAATAATAGATAATAATACAACATTTATAATGATAATTATTGATAATAATGAAAAACTTATAATATGGTAAGACGATATTATTATTATTTTAATTTCACGAAAAGTTATCCATAAAATGTAATAAATTTTTTGTCACGTTTGGTTTTCGACCACGGTTGAAGCGTTGGAAAGTGACCTTTTTCTGTCCAGTGGGTGGTAAAGTGGAAATTCCCAAAGCGCCGTGTGGTAAAGTGGAAATCCCCAAAAATGCTGGGCGCGCATATCACGCATATCCCTGCACAACCAGACACAGAAATTTATACCACGGTTGTTAGTTGTTACAAAACATAAACTTTTAGTTATATATATAGTAAATTCATAGTATAACCTCCTTGCATGACGCGTAAATATTTTAATTTCATAAAATTGTTTTCGTAGAATAATCTAATTGTTGCATAAACTTCTGGTTACATCTTATATTCATATTATAACCTCCATGAGCATGACGTTTAAAATAAATATAACCAAATCGTTTCTTTCACGAAATATTGTTTTTGTAGAATTAGGTATAGTCTGGTTGTTCCACGGATCTCTGCATTACGTTTGGCCGTGATCGATGAACGCAGAGGCAAGACAAAAAATAGTTTACGTGTGACTCGTGCGGGAAGGCATTTTCAGCCCTTGCCACATAATATATACTATAAACTATTACACTAAGAGACATAATATGTAAAATAATGGTTTCCGTATCATGAAATTGATAAAGTGTAATGTGTCCATCTCGTGAACCTTAGTCCTCGCACGATGTGATCGGCGTTCGTGAAATGTACCTATATTATATATTTCATTAAAGACACGATTACAATAAGTGGATACGACATATCGATTGTCACACTCAAACGTGTTTGGCCTTATTCATTAGAACATATTATACCAATATATTATATACGTATAATATAATACCTGTATATAGCGGGTATATTGTATACATGCTTGTTCCGATACTCGCGTGATAGATTAATATCGACATTAACTTTGTCGTCCTGTAAGTACCTTTAAATTATCAATGACGAATGGGGCGGTTGCTGCAGGGGGCAAGCAGCGGTGGCGCGGCGAGACGATAATAATATAAGATGTACATGGTGATGAATTACAAGGGGCTGTGTGACTGTAAAACATTATATAGGTACTATGTGTATACACACTGCGACGATTGCAGCGCGTATTATTGTTACTGTATACGGTTGTGGTTGCGCGAGTGGTGTGTATGCAAGTATATAGGTAATATATTATATATAGGTAGGTCCTAACTCCTATTACACGATAATAATAATAATATAATATGTATAGGAGTCACATATAGGACGTAAATCGCGCGCAATTCAATGATATATTGTAACAGTAATAGCGTACCTATACACAAACATAATATTATATAATGTCATGATAATGTACGCGTATCGATCACGTCCGAGAGACGGCTCATGATAATAGTCGTCGTCGTCTCGATGTGTCCTTCGGTGTATATTAATTTTTTTACACACCGCGCACAGACGTCGTCGAATTCCCATAGACATCGTTGCGCGGCGTGTATACGCGTGTATAATATAAATATATATATTTTTACATTGTCCGTGACCCTCCTCCCGGGCAGTGTATCACAATCGAAATAATAATAATATGAACGAGCCGTTATTAATAACGCGTATATGTACAATAATATTAATATATAATGCCTAATATTTTATTAAAAGGCCTCATATCGACGTCGCACAGCAACGGGGGAAGTTTCGTTTATATACCTGCACACGGGTGTCGTATGCGCTTGTGCGACGTTAAGTAGGTACTTCGTAGCCCGCCACGCACACACACACACACACACATTTATTATAACATAAGCGGGGACGTATATAAATTATATTACATTATTATATATAGGTATACTATACTGCGCGTGTGTATGTAAATAATAATGGCCACACACTCGACGCGAGTTTTACACGCGCGCGGTGCAGTAATATCGTCTCGGGGTCCACCGGGGCGGCGCGGAGGAGCGTGTAAAACGCGCCAACTACAATGGCAGGCGATTTATAATTTTCGGACCGGGCGACCTCACCCGGCGAACGCGCGCGGACCGCCGCCGCAGCCCGCGAGATTAATATCGCGTTCGACAGGGCGGTCGCATTGTGCCCTTTAATGATCGCGTGTGTATACATAACGTGTTGTATATACACGGACGCGCCAGCGCGTTTATACTTCCAAAACACCCATTACAGAGGTCACGTAAATTACGTATACACGGGTATGGGTATACGTTATGGACAGGTATAATACGTGTGCGGTGGATGTCGTTGTATTATGCGCGTGGATGATGTATACGTACCCATTATATATTTTATACCTCACATCGAGCACTGCTGCGGCCGCTGATGCTAGTGCTGCAGACGATGAGCTCTATTCATTGCTAATTTGAACATCTTTAGGCCGCTATTGATATTGTGTTATACGCGCTCTCCTCCAAGTGTACATGTAATATTAAGTGTTTGTATATTATATATATATGTGTGTGTGTGTGTTTATACGCACAACAATATTATTTTATGTACTGATGCAACGACACGGCCAAGCTCATTTGTATCCGCCGAAGGCATATTATTATTCTTAAGTATAAAACACGCACATACACTCGCGCCGGTGGTCCTCGCTCCGCTGGCTGGCCGACACTCGTATACGCACCGCGCAACAAAAGCAGACACAGCTCGCCGGCTGTTTTATCGTATTATATTATTATATATGCGTATACTAGGTAGGTGCTGGTATAGGTCTTTGTAGGTCGTTCTGACGTGTCACGCCAGCGTCGTGCACACTTGATAATATTATTGTATTGCCGATGGTCATGTTTTGATCGACACGAGCTTTTTTTAAACTTAATTTTTTTTGATAAATGTGGTTGTTATGATTATAATTTAGATTAAATTACATACTCGATCATATTATATACATATTTTTAAAAAGCATATTTTAGCATAGATTGGCCCGTTATTTTATAAGTAAAAATATCAGATTATTGTTTTCAGATACAGTGAAACTGCCATTTAACAACATTTTCTGTTTAACGAAATATTTTTGAAAACGAAACCAAATTAAAACTAAATTTTACGAAATTCTCTATGATACGAATTTTTTTGTTCTCCGTAAGACTTTGTAATTTGGACGTTTTACTGTAATATAATTACCTATGTCTATTATTTATTATTTTATAGATTATGTATGGAAATTAAATAATTCTTATATAATATCATAACACTAAATTAATATGACTCATTCCGTGGACATGTTCTTTTTTATTAACTTTGGAAACGAATAAAATTTTTTTTAACTCATAATATTATTTACATACATGTTTCTGTACCACGAGACCATACTCGAATTCAATGAAATACTTAGGCAATAACTCGCAAAACGTGCAGAGTTTACATAAACATGCCGTGTCGTGTCGTAATAGTCAGGGGGGCGCTGTTCAAAAAAGTTTTATAAACACGCCCGTAGAATTGTTTTATTATATTATTATTTAGGTTTTTTTTTATTAATTTTTCAACAGAGTAAATATTGTATATACAACAACCAGCTGACGTTTAATCAATAGCCGGTAATCAAATTACGGGAATCATACATCATACTCGAGCACCGCCCCAATATATACTGTAGCAGTAATGATTATATTTTTATTCGTATATATAAAATTATATGAAAACGCCCAAAATCCACATCGATGCACGACATTCTCAATCCTCCCTAAATAAGCGTCATTAGGCCTACGTTTTATCGATGATCGCTTCGGTTAGGTTTTTGAAATGATTAGGTAGTAGGTACCTACCTAGTATTTGGTTTTCGAACGTCACCCGCACGGCTGACGGCTATAAGGCGACTACACGCTTCTCCGTTATAAGTTATGGGTGAATCGTTATTTCCGATAATAATTTGATTCTGTGATTGGCTGAATCTCACGGTTCGTAAGTGGTATACCATAATTTTACCATAAGATAAATAATATGTATAGATACCATAGAATAGAATACAATAATTCTACTCAAGGTAAATGTTAAATCAGTTACTACTTACCATAAATCGATTAACCACATGAATAGTTGTCAGAACTAATATTTATCATTTAGTATAGGTATCAAAATACATCTGTATTTTGTGCCACTTGACTTTTGACACATTCTTAATTTTAGATTTATTTTACACTTTGTTTTTTTTTCAAATTTCTTTTTGGAGGCCTGGTGGGAGGAGTTCCCCTAGGACGGCTGGGAGTATTATTTTTTTAATGCGTGATGATTTCTAGTTGCTTTCAAATTGTATATCACTACATGGCTGTGCACAATTCTATTGCATGTTTGAAAAATAATATATAGAAATTAGAAACAAGAAAGTTATATTAATGTCGGGTCATGAAATGGCCAAAATGTAATATAGTTATTTAAATAATAAATTGCAGTTTAAGTTTAAATTTTTATTTGAAAACTCTAAAATGTCTATGAGATTATGTTAACATTTAAAAAATGTATACCTAGATCACCTCGCACGTATACCATACCGCATAGTGCATAATATAGTAAACATGTATAATATAATATAACTTGTACAATGTACAAATTCAATCGTTATTTCCATGTATATCTGTAATGGGTTCGAAATCCGTAAAAGTCATCATAAAATGTTTAGCAGAATGCGTTCGAGAAAAATAATCTCCCCATACCTCCCTCATTAAGAGATAAAGATGTTTAATCATAATAATAATGATCATACACTTTTCGCGTTTATTTCATTGTATGGCTGTTATTATATACCTATCCCATATTTATGTCAACCTTAACTCGACACTTTATGGGTGCAATGTGTCTGTTTAGGTACCTATATACCGGCCGTTGCGCAACAGTCAATATTTTATGGTGACTGCTGCAGCGGCCCCTGAGGCTGTGATCAAATAATATAATAATAGTATGTAGATGTGATTTTTTTTTCTTCTCGCCAATAGATGTGTTTTGCACGCAACAACAAACGCGCTCGCACACACACACACACACACACACACACACACACACACACAACGCACTGCACAAACTAGCACACGATCTTAACGAGCTGCAAGGCCGTCGTCGTCACTGAAGTGCGTTCTTTTATATATATACAATATACATATATATACTGTATGGTGTACCTATAGTATGTTTTTTGTGTAATAGAAAAGTTGATGTCGAACAACAAACGCACACACACGCTCGCGCACTCGTGTATTACTAAGAGTGTGTATAATATATTGTATAAAGGTTGTTATAATAATAATATTAATATACACACACGCATGCACACATGCACATACCACATAGACGGAATAACGGCAGCAGAAGCAACTATTCGTCGTCGGGTGACCCGGCAACGTCGAAAAACGCACCCGAGACGACGGCATATATATTATTATTATTATTATTATACGCGGAGAGCAGACTGCTCCGGCAACGTTCCCCCATTTAAGGACCGCCGCCGCGGTAACCACCACGCCCTTGTCCACCGACCGAACATGGCTCCGGCATTTCAATAATAATAATAATGGGAGAGATATTTCGAAATTAAATGTTCGGGCGCAGAAAGACGCCGCCGCGCAATAATATTATTATCATGCATTGGTGTATATCTGTACTATAATATGACTGCAATGTGTACCGATATTCAATTATAGCCATGCATATTCTTGCATCTTGCACGATCAAAGTTAGGTAGGTACTATCATAATATCATGCGTGAAACAATTGACAGTTGATGATTAATATGCCCAGTTTTTAACCCGAACCGTTTAGGGCCATAATATTTCTGCATTCGACTTTAATTTTTAAACTTTTATATGAGAAAAACAAACACGTCATATCTGCAAAACAAAATACAACTTATTTGTTAGAGGTAATATTTAATTTTTCAAAACAATTAAATAAATTTTACTATATTTTTATATTCTAATAACGGATCGATGGATTTATTGATTTTACAATAATTGGTGTTTTTTTTTTTTTTACATCTCACGGGAGTTTCGTAGGTCGAATATTCTTTTTGATAGGAGACGTCTTGAGCCACAAGAGTTTTGGAACTATTTTCTGAAAAGCATTATTATTTATAAAGAAAATATTAGACTTGTCTAGTATAGACAGTAATATGCGAAAGGTTACATTTCAGGCCAAACTGCAAATGCCCGTAACTTGCAGTGTCACATTCTTACTCGCTTAAAATAAATTATTGCGTCGTTATTATAATATTATCGCCAACTGTATTATGCCCTGTATAGCCATGACGTATAATATGTATGCCGAATTCTGCGCACAGAGAATTCCTATAAATTATACATATTATATACAGTCGTTTGAATGGAATTGTTACCATCCCAACCCCTCTTTACTACCCATCGATACCACTCATCGTATGCGTCAATAAACGTTTGGCATAATCGTAAGTATTATATAATAATAATACCGTAAAAGTATTGATATCCACGTCATATAATTTATTGAAAAAAATGATCCGACCTCACGATAAGATTGCCTACATCATATGTGATATATATTCGAGTAAACTATTTATTTACCCACACAGTATCGACTGCCGATCTTTTTATAAAATGGTTATATGCATACGTGTTGTTCGTATTCCGGTATATACCTAGGTGGCTAGGTATGGGACCTACTCGTTTCTGATGGTGTGTGTAACTTGTGTTTTTCTTCTGATTTCAGCGAACGGCGCGTACCAGCCGGTGGACGTGAAGAGACAACGGACCGCTTACACTCGGTACCAGGTGCTGGAGCTGGAGAAGGAGTTTCACTTCAACAAGTACCTGACCCGGAGACGGAGGATCGAGATCGCACATTCGCTGGTGCTGTCCGAGCGGCAGATCAAGATATGGTTCCAGAATCGGCGGATGAAGTACAAGAAAGACAACCATCTGCCCAACACGAAAAATGTGCGTCGGAAAAACGGAAGCACGCAACCGGCGGGCAAAAAGTCCCGCGCCAAAAACAACAACAACAATAACAACAACAGCAACAACAACAACAACAACAACCATCAGCAGCAGCAGCCGCTGTGCTCGCCATCCGGGTTGAAAATCGATTCGCACGACATGTCGCCACAACAACAACCCGAGTTGAGGTTACAACAGCAGAACGATGCCGGGTCGACGTCGCTGATGGCCGCCATAATACCGTCGTCGTCGACGTCATCGTCATCGTCGTCGTCCGCCGTCGCAGCCGCGTCGGTAGCTGGACACAACAATCCGGCCGCCGCCATGCAGCAACAGCTTCACCAACAACAGCAGCAGCAACAACAACAACAACAACAACTCCAGCAGCAGCAACAGCAACAGTTACAGCACTGTCTGAACCACCGCGGGCCGCCGCACCTGTCTCAACACCTACAACAACAGGGTTTGGCCATCGGGGTCGGCACAGGCGAGTACGGCCTCACTCAGCTGTAACGGCACGTTTGCAGATCGTGAGCCGCCCGTTTTCCAAGGTATAAGTTACTTGACATAAAATGAAAATAAACGAATAAAAAAATACCGTAAAGTCCAACAGATAAAAATACGAAATCGATCACCGTGTTATTGTCGATATATATAGGTATTATACCCAGGTACTATTTTAACCACTGTCATTATACCTAGGTACTATTTTTAACCACTGTCATCATAACAACTGCAGACATGTTCAATTCTTCATACATTCTATATACGGGTTTCTTCTGTGCAGGTTGTTCTCCCCACGGTCAGATTGATTATAATAATATACCTTTGCACCCTCGGATCCAAGTCCCCGTGGGATCGATCGATTTTGCGGTGGTTTTGCGCCGTTAAAGGAGGGGGGGGAATCTTAATTTATATCCAATACTCATAATATATGAGCGATTTTCCATACCATATCGTCTGCGAATATACCGAAACGCGACGATTAATAGCACTTGACTTACGAGTAACGTATATAGTACCTATTGAGCATAATAATGTATAGTCTGCAGCGGGTATATTATATAATATTAATTACTAAATGACCGTGGGAAGAATATAATATAATAATTCCTATGATATAATATCGTATATAACGTATTCGTGCCTGACAACGGATTTATTGAAATCTTCTGGCGAAATCATTTCCTACGCACGGTAGATACAATATATAAATAAATGATTGGTTAAAATGTTTATATTTATGGAAAAAAATGTTATTTATTGTTAGTATCTCTTACATTTAGATCTTTTTTTGTCCAATCGTTTTGTTTTCGTTACGATAAAAAGATTCTATCTAATATACTATATAATAATTTATATAATTTATAAAATAGAAAATATTATTTATATACATGCGCATATATATATATACACATATATTATATATGTATGAGGTATATGAAATATATGAAGATTAAAAATTATATACAGCTCATTTGTAAATTTAAAAATATTGTACTGTTTAAGAAATCGTATTATTATTATTATTATTATTATTTTTTTTTTTTTTTTTGTAATCTTGTAAAATGTGTACATAAAATATAAATCACGAAAACACAAGCTCATTTATTTATTGATCTATAAAATAAAATATATAGGTATTACTACTTTATTATATAATATTCACATTTTTACTATAATATGTGTATGTTTTTCCATGACTATGTATAAACTATAAATGAAAAGATATTTTTTGTTTAATCGTCGTCGTCGATTGATTTTAGGAAGTCTTTTTTTTCTTTTTTTGTATACTCAAAGAAAAAGAAAATATTTTTAACTTGTGTATACCTATATACTATGTATAATATATTATTGTATACTTTAAGAGTCGCTATATATATTTTCAACCTTTATTGTTTTAAAATATGTATTTCTTTTCTTTTCGTTTTTCCTTTACCAGATTTATAATAATATGTACATCACACTTGTTATGCTGAGTCTGAAGATACGTTTCAGTATAGTAAACAGTGTTATTATTATACAAAATACATATATTACCTACTATACTGTATAATAAAAAATAATACCAGAATAATATTAAAAATTATTAACCAAACAAAAAATAATCTGAACACATTAATATACAATATGGAGAAAAGCAAATTAAAATATAAACCCAATTGAAACAAAATAGTTTTTTATTTTACTAAAATCTAGTATTTAGTAGGTACCAGCTATACCGGCTAATATAGGTTAGGTACCTATACCCGTGTGTACTGCAGATATGGAGTGTATATATAGGTAGGTTACACACTTGCAGTTTAATATTCTGAAATAGTGTAGTCCTAATGTAATATATTAAGTATAGCTCCAGTTTGCCTTATAGAATACTTTTCAAAAGTAAGTAGTAACTATCCCCTATAAATAAAAAATACTGTTTGTACAATTTAACCTTTTAACGTTTCTCTATACATTTTTATAATTAATACTGATTAACTAACACTTCAGAAAACAATATGTTTATAGCTAGATGATTATAGTTAACTATTTTATAACTGTTAAACTGCTGTTCATTATTTTCTTAGAAACAATAATAAATTATACAAATTATTATTCATAGTGTGATTCAAAATATAAAACTTATTCAAATTTACAATAAAGGTCAACACTGCAGTGGATCTATACTAATATTAATCAATATAATTTACCTACATTTTTAAGAGTAAATAGATAGATGTCTCATGAATTAAGTACTCTTATGAGTTATAAGTTACACCTGTATCCATTCTAAAAATAACTTTTATATAATATGTCGGACGTCGGTACATGATTTAAATTTTACAAACTTACCAGATATCATTGTTGCGTTATAAAAAACGTATACTTGTATACCCTAGGTATGCCGGTATAATATTATCTTCTCGGTTTAGTGCGTTCTGGACAGGGTATCCATCTCTGCTATAGTCACTATATGCAAGTCTATCGGACAACTGGACGGATTCTTATCCAATACGACGGATTCTTAGCACTACGAGCGAAGACTACACTGTCGTTTTTCTCGAAGCGACGACTTGAATAATATATGCCACTGCGCGGATAAGTGCGGTACATGTATAAATTATAATACTATTATATCATCGTAGTTAAAACAAGTGCGTAGATCCCACGAGTAGTATCATCGATATAATCATCTCTCAAGCTCCGTGTACTTCTTGAACTATGTATAACGTATGTAAGAGATCGAATACACAAGCGCAATTTGAAAGCGGTTGGGGAAGAGGGGTGAGCACATAGCATTATCACCCCCGGTTTTTTTGTTGACGTCATAATGCCACCGATCATCAGATATACGACACATACGGACGGACGGACAGAGACACATTGGTATTAACCGTGTATGGAATTACCTGTGATGTTTAGCCAACACAACTGATACCATGTAGTAAACCGCTACATGCATCATCCCATCTGTTTTCACTCTTGTTTAAATGTAAGTTTCTTTATCGCTCTGCAAAAGTTTCTTCGCGAATGAGAACCATCGGTTGTTTATCTCCGTGATGTTGGCCAAAAAGCATCATATATATGTTTAGTGAACAAACTGAAGATAGGAATTCTGTATCCATAATATTATCATATTTAATATCGATGCAGACACCCAAGGTACATTTCAATGAATATTATATCGTGTAATGCAATACGTATACCTATATTCCAAAATTATATATTTTATGAATTTAAAATTATTACTGTTTCGCGTCCTCCACATCGACTACTGCTACTATAATAATATTATCATCATTATTATTATTATAATATAATACCTATCAAAGTATCAACACGATAAAAGTTTACCGCGGTCGACCTTGGGGACGGCCCAGACGGTATTCCGGCGCGCGACAACAATGCGGCGTGTTGGCGGTGAGGAGGACGACGAAAAACAATGGTCCGCGCGCACCGAGTGCGTCTCAGTACAGGACAGGTAGGTACCTAATACCTATGTATGTAATATAATAATATAATATTATAATGTACCCTTTTGTTTTTGTCTTTATCGCTCGCGCGCGCACAAGTATAATGTAATATTGTACACACAGACCGTGTAATTAACTCTTTCTACGACATGTAGAAAATCGACACAAAGAGATTATAATATTTTTATTATATTAACAAATAATAATAGTATGGATAGGAATAATAGTATATATGGCGTATTCGGTACGGTCCACGGTGTTCACTATGTATCATATCACTCGTCCGCCACGCATCATGTATAACATTTTCTGTTTTCGCCGATTTTATTATTTCTCCACGTTTGTACCGCGCCGCAGATCTATATTAGATACAATAAAATAATATAAACGATGATAATTTTTATGGTCTACAGTTCTATACGATCTTCGAACGAACCTTACAAATAATATATTACGCGAGCGATGCACACATATGCACTTATATTATTGTGGATGCAGCTGCGGCGATAGTGTCGTATTATATATACATTACGTGTATAATATTATTATGCTGCACCTATACAGAGTGCCGCGTCACGTACACCCGCCCACCCCGCCGATCGTTCGTTTAGCGTATAAGTATTATAGTACCTATAGGTGTATAGTATATATACATATATCTCCGTATACAGAGTGATGTTGGGGGAGGTGGTGGTGGTGGTAGCGTATCACCCTTCGCCAGTCACCCTCAATGACTGTTTTCTCCTTTGCGGTTCGTCACATTTTTATCTTACTTTCGGCGACTGGAGTTACGAGTTACTTGGCACTATAATAATGTTTAAAATTTCGTAACTCACTATATACAGGTACATCAGAATTCAATAGGTAATTTGACTTTTAGACTGAAGTGATGTATACATTTGATAATCCGGGGACGAACAAAATTATTACAGAAAACGAATTTTTTATTTTTACCTTTTCTTACGATTTATTTGTATATCTACTGAGATGTTGAAGGCAATAATTGTAATCTGCCGATGATTATACGGGATACCTAAACAGTTATCAAAATAATTTATTTAGTGTGCCAACGGGGACATCATCGGCGAATGGTAATCTCAAAGATGCATAGTTTTACAATTTCCTATCATTTAGAATTATTTATTATGTCATTACATATTATTTCGTAGTGTGGCAGAAATGTAATCAAACAATTTAGGAAAGCTCGCTTTGTTTTAAACAACACAATAAATTATAATTCCATTTACAACTTATAAGTGGGTCCACTAAGTGTATAGTGTATTGCAACTCCCGAGTGCGTCCCGTTTATCATATCATACCTTTTTAATAGCCCAACTGCGTCCGCGATAATATCACAAATTATATTGGTATATCCCGTGTGCGTCCGCGATATTATTGCTAACATTATTTATCTTTTGCATTTACACTATAGTCAATAGGTACGTAAAAACCTACTATTCGTAACGATTCTTTGAAAACCACGTGCAGTATGTTTAGTGATGTGTAGTTATGTGTATGCAGCTAACCGTTTTATTTAAATAGACACAAAAATTTTAATACATACTTCTAATCAAATACCTAAAAAAAATAGATCAGTCAACGAAAAAAATATTAAATTCATTGAAGAAAATATACAAAAATACAAAACTTCTAAAATCTCTAGATATGATTATGTGAAAATCATGGCATTAAAAAGTCAACCAAAAAAATAGTTTAAATATTAACCCAGCATTTTAAAATTGTATGTAAGCCTAAATAATTTAATACATTTATATAATAATAAACTTTTAATTTTATAATAATAATATAATATAATAATTAAATAACCAAATAACCAAATATTTTTGGGGTGTAAGCCAGTTCACCTCCTCGTGGTGCACCCTGGGTAACTCTAAATGAACTGGGACGCATTCGGGCTATGTGAAAAATATGACCTTTTTTCTTGGGACGCACTCGGATGATACCTTATTCTGGACGCACTAGGAACATTAAAAAAGGGTCATTTAGGGACGCACTCGGGCGACGCCCAGTGTATTGATGTCCCAGGGCCCAATTGATTCTTAATCCGGGCTTGCTATGTACAGGTAATTAATGGATGGACCGACACAATGGAGATATAAGGTATTATAAACATATGTTTAGAAACCTAAACATTTACTGTAGTCTTTTAAAGTATAAAAAAAAAGTATTAGCATTGAGTTAGTTTTTGAATATATTATAAATAGGTAATCAATCAGTTTAATCACTAATCACAGTTTAATATCAATGAATATTAATCTAACCTGTTGCACAACTATTGTACAACACTCGTAGTATACTACCTATAATTATAATTATTTGATAAATTATGATCAAACTTCGAATAAGTATAAATTAAAAATTTAGAGTAATTAATCGGGCTGATCATATGCGAGTGTGTTGACAAAAAAAAACAGTCATAAGTAAAACCTTATTTGTAATCAAACACGCCGTGATTCATCCCATATATACATATTATTATATATGGCTGGCAGAATAATATGATATTATTATCTGTTTTACTCATTTATCATCGCCCAATAATATATATTTCATATAACATAACCTACAACATCTGACTCATCGATTATAGGTAAATTATAATGATATGGTGCAGGATCTGATAAAGATGTATTACTGCAGGTCGCAGGATCGTCCAAATTTCGCATTACAAAACTGCAGTGAAGATATCGGTTACATATTATATTAAAATTGTATGCGATCGAATTCTGTATAATAAACCACGGAGAAGGATGTGATTCATACCTATATATCTATGAAATTTGTTTCGGAAAACCTGCTGCAAAATGTCTCCCTACAAAATGTAGGTACGTGGATCGCATACAATTTTTTTAATATAAACATACAAGGTTGAGGTATCTATATATCATAGATTGCGAACCTATAAGGTTTATCATGAATTATGATTTTGAATGACCTACATTCAAAAAGCTGAAATTGGAAGCTTTATATATAAACGCGTTGTATGTGCACACAGGCATAAAAACTACTCAAATTCCACAGTAGTCTTGATTCGTAGGTATTTATAAATATTTTCTAACACACGTTGCTTGATCGCCGGACATATTAAATAAATTATATTATACTGTGTCTCGTCAGTTACCATCATAAATGTTTTCGTAGACACCCACCATCTGTATAATAAGAACCATAAAATATATTTTAAAATATCCATAATACCTATATAGCTATTATATCAATATTAATGGAAATTAATAATTTAAATTTTAAAACACTTAGGTTCATAAATTATTATTAAATCTATAAGTACAAATAAGCGATCAACGAAATCAACAACAAAATTTTTGATACCTCATATCTATAATATTATGAACTTTAAAACAGAATTGTATCGACGAAGACAAACGTGATGAAATACTCTGTATACTGTGGGCAATATATTATTATCATCGTTTATATCACTTAATAAAATAATATGCTATGCATATAGGTACTATATTAAAATATTATTGGTTTATAAATTCGTTATTTTTTATGGTTTTTTTTAATTAATAGGTAGGTACACGACATTTTTGGATATATTATTAATTATTATATTACATAATATATAGGTAAAACACCCGTTTTAAGCTATACCTTTATCGAAAGTCGTTGTTGCACAATCCTACCGAAAGTGGTAAACATTTTTTTTTTTAAATAAAAAAGCGTATAGCTCGATATATACAACATACATATATTTTTATATAATATATATATAACGTGCATATACACGTATCTGGCCATATATATATATAGATATGCACATGTACGCGTAACTACAGCATTGAATACTTCGTATATACCTAAGATCTAAGTATTGTGCATCAGTGTAAGAGTATGTTTGTATGCAGAGACGTTATATTATTATTATTTTAATCGTCTTGTGGGGTTTGCGCAACATTCGAGTGAAACACTGCAGCGACGCCTGTCGAGATGTGGTATCGCACAAATCAAAATAAAACCATCTATCAAACGGGTGTACCAAATATAATGTCACGAATAGAAACCGACAATTCTGCATGGTCAATTTGACAAGAAGAAACAAAAACGTGATACATAGGTATGATAATATTATTATTAAAGTATGGTCAATGGGCATGCGGCGACGATAATTTTTTTTTTCTCTTTTAAATAACAGGTCCAGTGACTTCTGTAGGAAAACGTTACAAAATGTAACTAAATATGACTGGCCATAATATGATGTTATAATTGAATCATAACTATACATACATCTATACCAGCAGCTTAATTATATTAAATACGTGTTTGTAGTTTTTTTGCGTCCCACATTTTTGGACATTTTTCTTCCTATATAATTATATACATCTATATAAACCTACCTATCTACATTGGTTGTTCAGAAAACAAATATCTGATATTGAAGAAATGTGGATTGGTAAGTATACATGATTAATAAATTATATTTAGTTGATATTATGCTTATTTATAACCACGTGAGTTGCGTCCACGTCGTTTGCATATTTTGTAGGATAGATAGGCAAGGTATCGGCGCATCAAGTTTTAGGATTTCAACCAGCCTTAAAAAAATGAATGTCCCAATTTTCAATAAGACATAATATTTATTATTTATTATTATACAAATTTCATTTTTTTGTAATCGGAGTATTCAAATATTTTCTGCCATGTATTACTATGCCGGCTCAAATTTTATACGGACCACCGAGTTATATTTGTTACCTCACTTGGCCTATTCCTGACCTGCCATTGAGTATAACTATTAGTTAATTAAAATTTATATATCATAAGAGGGTTGAACAATTATAAATAATAGACGAATATATTAATAAAAAAAAATATAAATTATTAAATTAAATAGACAAATGTTCGATTTTTTTTCTCGATTTATGTATGATTATAATTATGTTTATGAGTAAAAAGGATTAAAAATTGTAATATAAGATTCTTCATCAAAGTTGCAACATGTAAGAATATTAAAAATATAGTAACTTTTTTTATACGAGTGAAAAAAACCTAAGTTCAAACTTGAACAAAATTCGTCAAAATGTCGTAAATGGGAAAAGGGAATAGTGTTCAAAGGTGTACTTTTGGCGGAAACCAGCTATGAGATGTACACTCCCCAGCGTAACATTTTCTGACTTTCGGTAACGGACCTCCAATATAATATATAGGTACGTATGATCGAAATAAAGTGTATAAAAAACGATCTCGTCTAATAACGCGTCTCGCATAATAATCGTGCTGGTCGCTATATATAGTGCAATACGCGCGTGGTCTACGATTATTATTATTTTTTTATTTTCTCGAGGCGACGCTCAAAAAAAAAATAAAAATAATTCTCCACGCTACGTCGTTATAGTAACATGTACAGCTGCTGCTGCAGGTAAACCCGTTTATATAATTCGGACAAATAGCTGTGTTACAAACGACGAGGAGAAAAAACTCACAAGCCGCACAGCACTGCTGCAGAATATAATATAAGGTACATTGCACGACTATATATAATAATAATTCGTATATGGGTAAAACGGCCATCGCCGATAATGTAATTTAGCAGTTCGGCCAAACATCATCTACCTATCTCAGATTATATAAAAGAACGATGGGGCGAAAAAAAAAAGAAGAGCCTTGCCCTCGTATATTGCGCGCATATATGGATTAAATCGGCGGCGAACGGACTGAATTCCACGCGCATATAATAATATATAAAATAATAATATAATATAATTCGATCGCTGTGTATGGGGCCCGTTCAGCAGAGTTTGTGGCGGCAGGAGAGACTCGCGGTATAGTAGGTATATATAGTTGAGCGCCTGCTGCAGCGGGTTACGGGAAACGTTGATAAATGGCGAAGAGTTGCCCCGTTAACGCCGCCGCGCACTCCTCATCGATTATTTAAACAACCGACACCGCATTTGTACCGCCGCCGCCGCCACCGCCGAGAAAACCCTCTAGTTTTCAACTCTTTTTTTTTTTTTCCCCAATCTTTAATATAATACAGTACCCATACAGTCGATAGGTCTTCCCGTTTTCCACGCATCTATACCAGCATTATTGTACCTATATAATATCAGGTTATTACCCATGTGCACCGCACTTTTACCAACGATTGCAGGCCGTACACATGAGTATAAATGAAAATGCAAATAAAGTTGGATTTTATATTTTAGATCCTATTGATTTTTCAATGATGTGTGCTTGTTTTATTTTTTATTTTTTTGTGTCTGGGTACACGAAGAGTAGTCGAAATAACGCTTCGATTTTCAATTTTAGTATCTTGTTCGACGTTTGAGTGAATCTAGTTGGTGCAATGGGGAGGTAAAAATTTAAAATTCCAAGTAATTTTCAAAAGCATCCAGAAAAATTAAGGAAAACGCGGTAATTTTTACGCAAAATTGTTTTTTCGACAAAATCGATTTTGGTTTTTGGTGAAACTCAAAAAAATTACCTCAGATAGATGACATTTTTACTGAATGTTTATATTAGCATTATTTATACACAGTAAAATTTTCAAATTATTTTTACTTATTTTGAGCCGATTATGAATATTTTCGGTTAGCCAATTTTTTGGTTTTTTTTTCTCTATAAATATCAATTAAATTGTAGTTGTTGGGACAAAAAATTTGAAAATTTAAAACAAGCCTCCTAATATATTTTAATACAATGGTAGAGGACAAATATGAGTCATAATTTTTTTTTAAACATTTTAAGTTTGAATTTCGACAAAATACGTAAAAACCATGAAAATGTGCAAATTTTTTTGTTAGAAATTTATAAAAATTTTTCTTTTTAAATTTAAGATTTGAATATAAAATGAAGATTTCAATATAAGATTCCTTATAAGTTTGTCTAATTTTATCAAAAAAAAAAATCTCAACCGGAAAGTCAAATTAAATTTTTATGAGCGTTGAAGTTCAAATTTTTACAACATTGGATATTCCCTCGATTTCTCATGTAGCGATTTTCTTAATTTGTTGTGAATCAAAAACGAATAACTAGCTGTAGATACATGCAAATTTAACTAAATGTTCATATTTTCATTTTCTATACACCATAAACTTTTTAATATTAGGACTCCTTATAAGGTATATTTACGGACATTTTCAGTTTTTAATTTTTTAGTTTTTTTTTCTATAAATATTATTACAAATTTATTAGTTGACCTAAAAAGCGTGAAAATTTAATACAAGGCTCCTGATATATTGTTACAGTATCAGTTGAAAAATATTAAAAATACATGCACAATTTTTTTTATAAGAATTTACAATTTGAATTTTGACAAAATATATCAATTTTAAAGTTTAATAATTAGGTATTTTGTAGTTAAAAATTTATAAAATGATCAACTTGTACCTATAGCTAAGGATTGAAAATTTTACAAAAAGTTCCAAGTAATAAATAAATATTAAATAAATAACTTTATTTACAATAATATCATAAAGTATAATATACTTAGCTATGTACCTATCATAGGCTGACAGGCCTATAATCTTCGCTCAGAATCGTTTTTGTATACAATGATATTCTATAATTGAATTAAAATTTAACACCGTCCATTACATTAAACCTAACACTAACCTACTGTACAGCAGATCGAGTGACACCCACTTTCTTACTTTTTTTCCAATATGGTTTGAAATACAAAAAAATGCTAAAAGTTACATAAAGTTGCACATCATTCATATCCGCGGTTTAACACGTTTCTACACAATTATGCAAAGTAGCATATTTTTTTTATTATTGAACTATAGACTACCGTATTTTAAGCTTAATATTTTTATTTTTTTATTTCAAGATCACTCCGTATAGTAGGTAGGTATATTATGTAATTTTACTTTGTTAACTTCATTCGTTTAATTTATATATGTGATCTGTATTTTAAAAAATTTTATCACAGCCATGTTTGAACGTTTTCACTGTTTCATATGAGCAACCCGATTGCCGGGGAGTTCGCTTTAATAATGTTGTTTCTCTCTTATTATCCGAGCATGCAAAACGTTTTTTTTTTTTACATAATTGTAACCGATTATCTACATTTAACCTACATCATACAATATAATGATGAAGTTTATATATAAAACAATGTATTGTATATGAAAAATGCTCGCATATATTATATTTCGATGATTTATTTCCTACTTGTATATAGTTGTGGTTCTCATTAATTATTAAAATAAAATATTTTTTATGATAGGCATATGTTAAACGCAGACACGTGATGCCACTCAAAATACCTTCACGTATCACTGTATATATATAATATATATACATTATGCAGCCACCGCCGCCAGTCACGGGTAGGCCACCCCTAATAATATTATTCTCTACATATAAATTCTATAAATAATTAAATTCTGAATTGTACGTACAAAAGTAGTATATGTACAATATGCAAAATTGTAATAACATTTATGGAACAGTATACGTTTACATAATATATATATTTCTATAATATTTATACAGTTTTATAACGCTATTTTATTTTCAGTGTTACATTTTATAAATCGGGATTAAAACAAAAATGTAATTTAAATAAATTAATAATTATAGGTTATACTGAATTTATAAAAATAATACTTTCATAAGCCGTATAGTATGTTACTTGTTAGTGAAAAGTATTAAACATAGAGGTGCCTATATAAATTATTATATTTTAATAACTTAATATTCGTGCGAACGATATCGGGAATAATAATAATTCATACTATTATTATTAAACGATTTAACAAATAATGGGTATGCATAAATTATAATATTAGCACACAGATACGCCTTAATCCAATAGGTATTTACTATTTAGGTACATAGATTTATTCAATATTGCATGAGCATACATTTTTCGACTATCGTTATGAATTTAATGAATATAATATCGAACTCGTTTTACACTGGCATATGTTTACTTTAGTGATTAGTGTGAACCGTTTTTAACGGTTTTAAGGCGTACGTGTTTATACGTTTCGCTAACATGCATCCATTTTGTTTAATAAAAATAAATTATACAGGAATTCCAAGTATATACCTTCATCCCTCTCAAACCATATGTTCACCATACGTAACATATATAAAAATACTTGTAGTAAATTAACGCATATGGTTGTTTTTCTCTCATTAAAAATATATTTTTCCTGCTCGTTTCACCCCCAATATCCTACGAAGTACTTCCTATATGTAAAAATGATTTCCGTTGATGATTGTACAGTGCCATTACATAATATACATTATACCTATCAGTATATCACATAATATATGCGCTGAATGTGACCCAGTGTACTCGCATTCTATACAGCTGAGGCAAAATTATAGTGTGTATATAAAGTAGATATTTATGGACTATAGTATAGGCACTAAGGCATGCCTTATTGTAATAATTATTCCAACTGATTTACATTGGTTATTTTTATCATAAATGTAGTTGTTTTAAAAATAATATTGTTTATCAATGCCCTAATTATATAACAATAATAGAAAAGTTATTTTAACAGATACACAATAGTTGTAATTATTATATATTTAGTTGATTTAACAATATTAATTTCAACTATAAATAAATTGTAATTTTTTTTTCCGTGCACTCCGTCAACTTTTAGCCAAAAATTATCGTCACAAATCTCAAGTTTACACTTTTTTACATGAGAAAATTATAAATCAAAATCAACTAATGAAAAAAATGTTGTTTGTGGAATTGTTTTTTATATACCCCTAGGTACCTACTTATCGTGAAACAGATTCGACAGTTATTGTCAATACTTGTCTGTGCGCGTGCATCTATGTGTGTATGCAGTATATTTGAAAACGTAACTGCGTATAATATTATTCGGAGATTAAGTACAGTGTATATATAATATATATGTATATATTATAATATGTACCTACCATACGCGCTCACGATCAAACGTCATATCCGGTTCCGGTGACGTGCTGGCTGGTTTATCGTCGGGGTTGCCTCTGTGAGGGAGTTGCCTATATATACGTGTCAGACGGCGACGTCATCGCATGGGTATAGTGTCGAATAATCCGATTTTCACCACGGTGGCAGCTGTTGCGCGATCGTCTGTATAATAAAATATTAAATTATTATATTATAGGTATATATTCTACCTACCTATATATACGCATATTGACGATTTCTATGGATCATCGACAGTATACAAAAGTAACCGGGAAGAATCTGCATATGACGGTCTAGCGGCACGGGACACAACATACCCAAATAGTATATATAGGTAGGTATGTATATATTATGTACTTTATATTATAATAAAACTGTGTTAATATATTCTGCATAATATAATATATATAGGACGACTTGGGTAATTCCCGATCGTCTGGTCATCATAATACATAATACGCATATACAAGGTGGATCATCCCGCTGATCTTTAGTTTGTGAATATGTAGGAAAATACCATAGCCAACTCCGTGGTATGTATATATATTTATGAAGACTGCTGCAACGGCGCGTAAATCCCGAGTATGTATATATACATAAGGTACCCACATGAGTATATCGCGGGAAAAAAAAACGTGCGCATATATATATACGCGTACATAAAAACCAGAAACGCCATTCGTCGGCCGCTTTCGGGGTCGCTTTTCAAAAATCAACCCCGCTGAAATGCGACCCCTTTTCACGTGCGCTGGAGCGTTGACAGCCGAGTGCACACACCCCTCTGCCACCGCCGCCGCGTTACATACACGTATATATGAACGCGTGTGGAAGCCATCATGTCCCGCGAGCACCGCTCTGGCGTTGGTCGTATGCGATGACGATATATGTCTGGGGCGGGGGTGAGCTCGATTTATACCTCTCGCGAAAGACAGCCTCCATCGTCGAATCAGTGGCCTGCGTATACGCATATGGTGTAATATTAATATTATATTATGTAAACACACAGACAAAACGCATTTTACAAAATATAAACTTCAAAACGACAGAGGCAGTAAACCTGAAATTATACTGAGTATGATGTAACTATACGTAAGTACCTATATAATGGGATATAGCACATAACAAACGTGTTTCAGAGTGTAGCTATATTCGGCATATGTCGTTTTATATATTTTGTATTAAAAGAGTCTACAGGTTCGGTATTTATGCGAGACTCACGCTAAGTATGGTCATGCCCCTCGACATCACGAGTCGATAAATAGTTGGAAAACAATTTGGGTTTTTTTGTCGTTTCTTCTGCCAAATTAAACTCCACCGCGCACAAATTGAATGATTAACGTCGATTAGGTATGTAAGCGGATTAAATCAAATTTGAAATAAAATATATACACCATACACGTACAAAGATTATAACGTTTATGTTTTATTATTATAATATTGTATAGTGGCACATCGTATACATGCGCGATGCATGATGTGTAGATAATTAAATTTAAACAAATGTAAGCAATGACTCTGCAATGAAATGATATAAGCACAAACGAGGAATTAATATGTTTCGAACACTTAATTTTAATTGTATTTGCAGTTACAGCGTCCCGCTTCAACAATAGTGCAAGTAAGTTCAAATTTAGCCATATAAGTATAAATAATAATTACTCATTAGTCATTAATTATTTGGTACATTAGGTAGGTATCTAAACGTCTATCGGACTATATAGAAGGAGATAATAAAAACAACAATAACCGTAACGGATTAGCCACGTACGAGTTAATACGCGAGTCTAATGTTAAATAAATTCAGTAACTATGTTTGTATCTTGTACCTTTTTTTACAGAAACAACCCATGCTATTTATACAATGAGTAATATTTAATGCATATAAAACAAAGGACAATAATACCTAAGTGTATAATATAGTATAGTACTACTTTATATCATACTTATACCTATATATTTAGTATTTACAATGCGAATTCAACTAAACGATATTATATTGAATATTATTATACGAGGTGTAACATTAATATTGGAAAAATTAAATAACTTTAGTTCTAATCAATATCTATTTAAACATTTTTTTATATAATGTATAGACGCTTACGATACAAGTACGATATTACATTTTTAGAAAAATTCAAAATAGCCAATTTGTAAACCTAATTTTTAGACAAATTTTGGTCATAAAAACGTCGACTTAAGTCAAGTTAATTGTGCCTAATATATTATTATAGATTTTAAAATTAAAATATAAGAAATTACATAAATTTGAATGAAATGTAATCCTTTAAAAATATATAGGTACCTTTATACATTTTATTAAAAAAAAGGTATAAAAAAATGTTCCATATTGTGTATAGTAAAACGTTATTTTCACTAAATGAGTGGGATCATGGGCGTGCCATAATAATATATTATATAAAAAATATTAAGTTTAATAGGTATTAAAACTATATAGACCATATATATATAAAAGGCTATACAGACATAACATTAAGTTAAAATATCACAAGTATACCTATAAGTAGGTACACCTATTCACATATATTTTTTTTAATCAATTGCTACGAGGCTAAATTTTATGTCATGTGTAATTTTTAAATAAAATATTATGTCGACGCGGTATTATAATCGACAAGCGCTCATATTAATGATTTGTTGAATTTTTGTATACTTCACATTTTAATGTTTAATATTAGCTTTTCAAACTCAATTATCAATATAGGTGCTATTTCTTTAACCACATAATGTAAGACGTACCTTGTACAGTACCACTTATATATAAGCATACCTATAGTCTAATAGGTCATACAGTCCTGCATACATATATAATAGATACATTATGTTTGATGATTCAAATAAAGTAACATATTATACCAATCAACTAGAATCAATTGTTTTATGTTTATATTGTAGTTCCATCCATAAACCGCATAATAAATAAGACAACCAACTTATTTCAAAAGCATACTCGAAACAATATAATATATATAATGAGGTTCATGGGACGACCCGCGGAAAACATTTCACGCGTTTATACGTAATGTTATTGTAAATAAATACTGTATACACTCGAATACTACTATATATAACCATCATCGCGATTCAATATAATATAGTATTGAACACATGCGTGTGCTTTCAGTATAATTAGGTTTTAAAACATCGATTATATACCAGTTTGTAACATGACTACTATAAGTATACAATAATATAATATAATACTTATAATGGTATGTGGTATAGGTGTACGCTGATTCGCGAGGTTATGGCGAACAATGTTTTCTATTGTAAAACCATAATGAGCGTAATATATAAACTGGTTATTATTATTTCAATCGGGTTTTAATTAATTATCGCGTGCGCGGACTCCAGGGCCCCTCTTCAATTTAAACTACGCGTACAATGTACACTTTGTCTACCTGTCGACCTGTGTATAATAATAATAATAATAATAATAATATTTTTATATTATGTAATAGCGTTATTTTTCGATGTTACACAAAAGTATGCGAAACTGACGAAAAAATAGCTCCGCCTATCACTGCACGTTGACGGGCGGTACCTACCGATAATAATAGTGCACGACATATAGATACACTGTATAGTACTATGTAAGTACCTACTTGTTTTCAAAACTCAAAGCATTTGTCCCTGTTGAAAAACGACGTTGCGTTTGTATAATAATATTATAATTTACCCGTGTAGACTAATAGTTTGCGTCTATATAGTCGTATACAGCCCATCCCCTGCAGCAGCAGGTTTTCTGTCGAATCGTGCATACGTGCTCACCATAATATCACGACGTCCTATAATATAATATATGGCATGCTGCAGGGCCGGAATTGGACTTACGTGCCGGTAACTCTGTGGTACAATACGCGTAAACCTACATAGTATTTAAATCCCGTCCCGCCAGTAGTCCTGTTGTAGCGTATATAATATCAGGCGTAACCTATACATAAATGGGGTATCGTATCCACTGTGGAGGGGGAGGTACGATTTTTTTCCCCGTCGCGATGGCTGTGCGCCGCGGCAGAAAAAGGAGACGAAAACATTTTTCAAAAATAATATTAATAAGCAGACGAGGACGTGGTCGTCGGCGGCCCATCGTCCGCGTGCCGTATGGCCACAGCCGACGCCGCCGCCGCGGGAGTGGTCTCCGCGGTGCACCGACGGATAGGTAATAATAATATAGCGGCCGCCGCGTAAGTACCTACACCTCCTATATAAAACATACATATATATATTATATATATATATATAATACCTATATGTATACATGTATACAACGCACGATAAATAATATAAAATATTATTATATATCCGAGACCGCGTGTACCTAGGTATATGTGGTATACCTATAATAATGTTAATATTTATCACAGAGGTATACATATACGGCCGTCGGACGAGGGGCCCCCGGTCGGTCGCACACGTTGGGTGGTCCCGCAGCCTCGCGTATGGTCGTTGTTTATACGCCGCCGTCGAATAATAATAATAATAATAAGTCGGACACGTAATAATAATAATAATAACCGAGAACGTACGTGTATTATACGAGTATAATATATATATATATATGTATATAGGTGTACATGCGCGTGTGGTTTTTGATATAATATATTCAAAGCTCACGCGCACGCTTTTCGCCCGTTTTCGTTTTACATTTATCTCCATCTCTATCCTCTCTCTCTCTCTCTCTCACTCTTCCTCTGTCCGTCTCCCCGTACGTACCTATGTGTAGAGGTATGTGTGCGTGTCTTTTTCTGTGAGTCCGTCGTTTTTGTTCGGCACAATATATAATAATATGACGCGTATAATATACACATACAAATACATTTACGGATATACGTTTATAGTGTTATTTATTTTTTTATTCCGCCTTTCATTGTGGGTACCTACCTATATGATATTATTATGACCCCTGCAACAGTTCGTTTCTCTTTTTAATTTTTTCTATTTCGTGTGCGCTGCGCGTCTTTGCGAGCCCGCTTCCGACGCTCCGCGTGTCGCGCGCGACGTTATTTATTGTATTATATTATTATTATTATTATTATTATTATTATTATTTTTACCATTATTATTGACGTTGTTCTCTGTGGTGCGCGCGTGAATGCTGTGAGCGTCGCACACGAACCGACGGCGGCCACGAGGACAGCGGCACAAAGCGCGTCGGAAACAAAACGGAAAAAAAAATTTATACAGCTAGAGAATAATATTTATTATTAATATACAAATCGAAACAAACGCTCGGCGAGAACGTAGAATATTCTACGGACCCGATTTGTTTGTACCTGCGCTCGTGTTTATGTATATAGGAGTAGGTATTATAGGCACGCTGCGTGCGACGGGACACGATTTCGTTTTTCCGGCCACCCCGGGTGAAAGTGAACAATCAGATAGGTACCTAGGTAAAAGATAAAATTATTCATCAAAAACGAATATGAAATTCCGTTGGAATACAGGTGCGAAAATGTAATGACGAAACATGTAGTGACGTGCAGGTTATAATAATATGTACAAATGGGTCGCTGCGTGACATGTTGGGATGCGTTTGGTGTATAATACTATGCACACTACACAGTATACATAATATAGACTATTTAATAATAAGACTTCCAACATATTATAATGGTATATGCGTGTACATTGTACATAGTGTAAATGTACTTCTTATATTATACGTTATTTTAGATAAATGTTAAAGCCTAAGTTAATAGGTGTATTGGCATATGGGTTAGGTACTTAATATACTACAGATACAATATTCCTTGTGAACTCTAGATAACGTGTTAAAAAATATATCCGAGAAAAAAATATGATACTTCGACGAAATTTTGACAGACCTCGGGATACAATGTATTGTATTCGTTTTCACAGTATATAGGTAAGTGGCTATAGTTGTGTGTACTGTTATGTGTACCTACATATAATTTTTTAGGACGAATTGTTTTAATTCATATACCAATATCCTAGTATCGATATTTTTTTGTACCCGAAACTGTGCATATGGTGGTAATATGTTGTTATAATATAATATGTAATATTTATTTGTATTATTGTAAGTACACAAATACAATATAATATTATATAATAATAATAATTAATAATCGTGTGACGTTTTCGAATGGCTGAAATACTTTTATATTCAACGTAAAACGTACAATATTTATTTTATGTTAAATTAAAAAAATTAATTGTTTTACCAGTTAAAAAAACCTACGTATAAACATATATAACATTTGGTAGGTACGTTTATTCCTATCAATTAAACTCAAATAAATGTACGATTACAAAAGTTTGCGAATTTTCAATTACTTAATGGTACACCTAAATACAGCATTAAAACGAGTGGCATTGATAACTTATGTAAGCGCCAAGTCCCTTGAGACAGTAGTAATTTTTTTTAAGAGCTTTTAGAAAATTACTTCTGAAGGAGTAAAAAAACATTCAGTATTTACTTCACGCAATTAATAAAAAAAAAACAATTAGTTAATAAGTGTAATATTATTTTGATAAGTAAAGATAATTAAAAATACATTTTTACTTTGAATCATATTTATACAGGTAGAATATAATATCCATACAATATAACATCATACTTATATTATATTTTGATAGTATAATATATTATTTTGAAATAACAATTTTTATTTTTTTAATGAATTAAATTATTCTCAAAATGTACATTTATTTTATTTGTATAATTTACCCATTTATTTTTACAGGTATAGTTTAAAATAATAATATTATATGTAGCGTACAATTATGATGGAGAAATACATAAAATTAATATGTTTATTTGTCATTTAGAAATATATTTATATGGCATACCTCTTATAATATAAGAGTTATAAAATGTGTATAAAATATTTTATACATATTATGATCATATAATTTATTTTATCCTTACGAATAACAATTATTTTATGATGTGATGTTGAAATATGTACGACGTACAAAAATAATGGAGTTTGACAAGATTTTGCACAAATCTAATTATTACAAATTTGATGTGCAAACTTCAAGTTCATGTTTGAGATAAAAATTAGATAGGTAGGTATGCACCTATATGTAAATATAATTATAATTATAACATAAATTACATTTTTCATTAACTATGTCAAGATAATAAGAAGTATTTCTGTATAAATTAAGTTAATATAAATAGCTTTCTGTCATAGAGTTTCTAACTGTATTCATATATGCTAAAATATCGTGAAGGTTATCCTGTAAGTGCGACGTTAATATTAGGGACCTATGTTGACATTTTATTCTTCAGATTTAATGTAAGAGAATCATAATCTTTTATAAAATATAAGGGCTTCATAAAATATATTAAATACATTTTAACCGTCTCCGTTTTTAATACAAAATGTCTACATTAATTAATAAAAAGCATTGCTATTATACATTTATACTAGTTATTATAGTTTCTACGAATTTATAAATATAAATTATAGATATAATATATTATAGGTACCTACGCATCTATAAAAATAATGTATCAAACACATTGTGTACAGGCACATTTAATTATTTTTTTTTTTTACTTAATGCACAATCAGTAACCCAATACAAGTAAACAGGGGTGATTTTCACCCCAAGGTATCGTTTCGAAAAAAAAATGTAGATGGAATCGTTTGAGTCGGCTAATACCGCCCGCGGTGTTATATTAAAATTAGAAATATTAACCGTAAATTCGATTCTGATGGTTGTATAACAAATTGTGTTTTAACTATATGCTTTTCTATTCGGCATCGTGTATTCTTCATTGTTTAAATCGATATCCCATTTTTCATTCTGAGTGCAGGGAAAATAATAACAGGCCCCAGTACGCAACAAAATGGCGAAATAACAATATGAAGTCTTTTGTGTGCGGCGCAGGTGCTCCACTCTGTCGGTTCTTTCCAATCGGCTCCTACATAATATTTATAAGGTATAACATTTTTTTTTTTAACAAACATAAATCAATTTGTTGCTAAAATCAAAATAATACATTTGTCTTTACTCGCTATAGATAGTTGACCGACCTAACCACTATAGGAGGGATATATATTCTACATTTTCTAATTAATATAAAACTTAAAATTTCAACATTGTTCATCCGAATCATGAATTATTATTTAATTTCTCTCACATACTTATTTGTCCTATATAAGTACCTGGTATACCTGGTACATACTATAAATTTTTTATTCGTCGGGAAAATAATGGGCTCCACTGAATATGTTCGCTCGTTATTAATTTATTATTATATGGGTATATATTTTAATAGCTGAGAAGAGATTTTGAAAACATAAGCAAACTTTAACAAAATTCACTAAGAAATAACTTTTTAATACCGTATTTCGTGTTTCGAAATAGTTTTAATTTATAAGATCATACATTTTTAATATTTTTGAATAAAAAATCCCAATAATTTTGAAAATTCGATGGCGCATTTCGACAACCACGAATATTATATCGAAATACAGACTTCGTGGAAATGGGAAAACCAGTAATTAAATATTATATAATACTCTCTTATTATTATGTAACCTAAATAATATGACCGACAAAGCGTGTACCTATAAGTATATACAGGCGCGCGCGTGGGCGTATACGACATGGATGTGCGTGCGTTTTGCGTGTTAAATCTTTTCTCCTTCTCACTTTCTCTCTCTCACTCTCTCTCTCTCTCTCTCTCTCACTCTATCTCTCATTCCCTCAATCTTCGCATTGCGACCAAACGTCCCCGACGCAATCCCGACGGGAATACTTCCGGGGACGTGTACAAAAGACGTGCCGACTTTCAACAGATCGATATATATGTACATATATATATAATTGTATACAAGCGCACACATCATCTTGTATATATATATATACCGTTTCGGACAGAACGAGACTTGACCGACGCCGACGCGGCCGATACAATGACAAATGACTCTTTCGCGTATCTATACACAATATAATATGTTTGTATGTGTGTATATATATATATATATTGTTGTGCGGCGGTGGCGGCAACGAGGACTTCTTATCCTTTTGCAGTTCGGCCCTTTTGTGCGCCACAAACGTCGTCGCTTTATATAATATTATATAACATAATATGTATAAGTGTATAACATAGAAATGCGATTTTTCTCCCGACCCCTTTTCTTGTTGTGTGTGTATGCGCTGCGTGGTGAATGACCGACTGCGACGCAGAACATAATATTACCCCGTGGAGCAGGTCCGACGAAGTTCACGTCTTGCATAACGAAAAATTCGTGTTTCGCACACGGCGAATATCAAACGGGTATAATATACATTATATTATTATGTCATATAATTTACCTGCTACATGAATAGTATAGAATATTACCTATATTTATATATATATAGGTACATTGCATGAGTGTATAATATTTTGAATTAGGTATATAAGTGTACAACATATACTTTAACTGCAGATTGAACATGTGCATAAAGAGCTAGTGCTAACAACGATATTCATTATTTTGTAACTTAATAATCAAACAACACGTAATTATTATAAATAAATTTATTATATTGGTTAATATTTCAAAATGTTTAACACAACCATTGTATAAAAAATATAAATAACTGCAGATTCGTCTTAAACTTATACTACGAACCGGGTATATTTGAAATACACTTAACACCAAAGAAGTTTCTTGGAGATTTGTCAACTTGGCACCTCAAATTAAAATTTTAAATCTCAAACTTGTTTAAGAAATTAGTACTCAATCAATACATAAATTTGTAACCTAAGTCTTACCGAATTTAATGTTTCTATCTTTTGAGTGGTAAAGATGACGTCAACTAGGCAACTGAATTAAAAATGTTTAATTTGAACTTTTTTTGGAAAGTATTGTTCAACTAGCAATAATATTAAACTTGTAACCGAATTAGGTACAAGGCTGATTTGGTAGGTACTATATACTACTATATTTATAGTATCTTTAGACATTCGGAATTCTGTCCTCCTCTCCACTTCACTATACTACTATTATATACATATATTTATATTTTATATTTTATCAAGCAAAATAAGTTCAATTAAAACAAATAGTCGAACGAAAAAGTTTCCATTCTAACCAAGGAGAATAATGTTCTAGTATTGCGGTATTTGTTCTATTATTTTCAATTGAAACTAAATCATTTATGAGATATTATTATTAATAGTTATTTTAAAATTTTCCAAGCACCGGTTCTTTCGCTAATAAGTATACCAATAAAATATGTACTATCTTCACTACGACAAAGCGCTCAAAGAGTAAAATATCAAAACAATATCTTTACATTTTTTACTATATAAAATTAAAAACTATAAACGTTGTTTTTCCATTTAAAATACTATACCTGACTTGTATTAAATTTGTATTCAATCATATTTAAGTTGATAACCATATCGATATTGGTGCTTCTACGAAAAAAAAAACCAAAAAAATGAATAAATATTGTATTAACTTTTAACTATCAAGTACAGATATGATGAAAAATGCATTTTGAAAGATGCGTATACAGTAAACAGAATGCATCACGTATCCACGTATATAATACGTATACTATATTACTATAATTGATCGATGTGTTTTGATGTGCAACACTCGTTATATATATATACTATATACATATATCTTCTATTGCTGATGTTCGACCACTTATGCCTTACATTCGTATTATTATTATTTATTTATAGGTACTACTATACTCGTAATCTATAGCATATACAATAATAATGTGCGCTCTACGTCACTGCCTGATTAACAATATAATATTACTATTACTATTATATTACTATTACGGTGTCCGGCAGCTGCTGCAGGTGTGCGGATAATTATTTATTACCTATCTGTATGCGATCCATCCGACTACCATCACCTCCGCTGTAAAAACTCGGACGGTTTTTGACAGGCGGTTTGGCACCATCGACGACGTGCTTGCTACACATATTGCTACACATATTGCTACATATCGTACCTACCGATGGTCGTTAAATCTCTCGCTGACGACTTGTTACATATCTCTCGGAGGCCGCGATCGTAATTATTACGGACTCATCGTTATTATTATTGTTATTACCTGTATACATATTACATGTAAATACACTGCGGCAAGTCGATCGGGATTTACATTAATACCGTATACTATATTCTACATAGGCATTACAAATTACTCGGAAGTTGTTGTAATTTGCTATTTTGGCTATTAGATTTATTGCCGAGTAAGATTGAAATTACTTTCACGACACTACGGGAAAAAGTATATTAAAAGTTTATAATAGGCCGCAGTGAATTGTTTTGCATATTCCATTTATTATTCCAGTTGATTAATGATGAGTTCACAGTACAACTTGAAAATTTGGGAATAAAAATAATAAATACATTATATAATGTATATTTATTTTGAGAGTTTTCTCTAGGTATTATCGTATTGTGTTTTTTCGAATCCGTAGTTGACAGACTATATTATCCAGTTTTTATTAAAAAATATTTAGTACAAATTATAAAATATAAACATATTTTTTAATAATGTATTTGTATTTATAAATATCGTGAGTCAAAACAAATAATAAGTGCATATTTTTCAAACATATTTGTACCTACTGGCTACTTTTTTAAGTGAATACGTGCTTAAGTATATGCGTATTTAGTACTTTTTAAATATTAAATGCATTAAGTTCCAAGCTCTAATTATATTATAATTTGTTTATTTCGCATTGCTATCAACTGCTATACTATGTACGTATATTATGACACAATAGCCCACAGAATATTATTAAGACCCATACGATGGTCTCTGTCAATCTGTATATTTAGGTAATCTTCGTAGGTTGGAGGTGCACTGCATAGGTGTTATTTTCATCTAATTTATATAACTAACCTTAAGCCAAGACATCGATACCTACGATTTTATTTCAAAAGATATAATAAGCAAACGAAGAATAATTGTATCAGGTAATAAGTATACCGTAGATATATATATATTTAGATCCATTTTTTTTCTTTAAAGTTTTCCTAACGAAGTCATATAACTTATTGTTGCTACAGTACTTTGGTCCATATATTATACATTTATAATTTAAAACTTATAGACCATATTCAATTTTTTAATAACATAAAATAAACTAAGTGGATAACAAGATAAGTAGAGGCAGGTAATCATATTCTAATATAAAAACTTTTCACATTTTTTTTTTTTACAAAAAAAGCTAAAATATTAAAAATAGATTCGATGATTAATATACATATATAACCTTAAGTGTTATAAACACGAATGTCGTATTTACGGGTTATTTTTTTTTCTACATTTGAATGGGTTATAATAATATAATTAGGTGATTTAACATTTCATTTTATTTATTTATTTTACACCAGAGTCGTATAAATAAGTTATGTAGAGCTATAATAGCTTAATTGACTGTTTCATCTATTACACCAATTTTGATAAAGGATTATGAACAATGAAGGTTCTAATAAAAATTGTTTATTGTAATGGCACGCTTATTTCGTCAAAATATTATCTAATTACAAAATTTTAATGTGTTATCTAATAACTTATAGTCATGACTAGGACAAGCAAAATGATACATTGAAAACCTACAGTAAAAACAATAAAATGTTTCCAATAATGCTACAAAAAAATGCATTTTAAATTTTTAACCATGAAAATGCTACTAAAACATGACTTTAAAACGTAAAAGTTCAGCTGATAATAATTTTTAACATCGAAAAATAACCTATTAATAAACACATTTTTATATGTTCAAATAAATTAATTCATAAAACACTTAAATTCAATTTAATCTAACCTATGTAGAACAATAAATTAAAAACGGTTTTATTAAATTTTAGGTACCTGTTTATTATATAAATGTTTATATCATATTTATATTTATTTTATTTACGAAAACACGAAATATATTATACATATAATTTTACATTAAATTGATAAATACGTACGTAAATGTTCTAAAAATGTTGAATATGCATTTAATGAACAAAAACTAAATAAAAAAGCCAAAAAAAACTGTATAATTGAACTCTGTGATGTATGGACTAGATTTTTTATTTGATGAGCTATGTCCTGGAGTTCTCTGGAAAAAATGTAAATAGAACAAATTCCTAGCCATTGTAACGACCAAATCTGCGGGTTTTTTTAAATTATTTTTATTAACTTTGTGTGTTAGTTAAAATTTTAAAGTGGTAGTTATTTATATTTTGTATAGGTAAGTAATAAGTATTTTGTTCTATTGTTCTCTTAAATAGTATGCGTTTGTGATTTATAATTGTTTCAATCTTATCAATAATATGCCCAATAATAATTTAAATAATTAAATCGCAAACAAACTATGGAAGCCTGGTGTACTTGATCATATTTCTCATATTATAAAATGGTTTAAATTTCCAATTAACTGTTATTTACACTAATTATTTTAACCGATATTATAAACTTAAATATATACTTTTATATTTATAGGAATAATCCATTCTTTTAGTGATTCTAAGTAGGTACTTATAGGGACACTAGTCTTCATCCAAACATTTATTGCCGAATTTTTGGATAATGTCAGGTATACTATATTACCTATTGTTACCGCGTTGGTATGTACAACTGTGTGTCGGACGCCGGTGTGTGCCTCTACTCGACATATGAATTGCTTTTGAAGTCGTAATCATTAAATACAATTCTCCACTGCGGTATATATACGTAGAGGCGCCCAAATGCATAAATCAAATGGTAGGTAGATAAATGTAAAATATGAACTGAAATATAGTATTATTGTAGTTGTTAAAAAATGAACAGCGCGAAAAATTTGTTTTATCAACGCCTATTTTTTTTAACACTTGTTTTGTTACACAACTGGTCATTGTGACAATTGAAATTGTTACGCATCTTTAAAAGGTCAGTTCCATTGTAAATAACACAAGATTGATGCAAGATCGATTCTAAGGGTTTTTATTTTTTTAATGTCTACCCTACAGGATGTCTGATTTATTTTACACATGACAATTCCGGTTTACGCTTAAATTCATTGTGGTTGCATAAAATGTCAAAACACAATAGTACTGTACAAAAAATGTGTAAAGCCCCAAACTATTATCCAACAATGGCCTGCGAGCAATGGCAGTTTAATAAAAATCAAATCATCTGGTATACCTATATGTATATGGGTATACTTTCACTGCAGCGCCACTATATAATATGCTATAAAATATAAATTATTACTCACTTCATAACTATCATTTGATAGATGGAATTTTTTTCGCTCTATGATTTTGCAGGGATCATTGTTGTTTTTTAACAATAAAATACACTTTCTGCTGTCTATACAACATATTGTAGTATATATATATATTTACATCATACATTATATTGATTACTTAGTATTTTTATTTTTTATTTACTTATTGGCTTTGGCGTTTTTGATTTGTTATAGCCTATATGGTTTACATTTACAACAAACAAATTACAATTTTAAATATGTTTATGTTACATATTCTGTGAAAAACGTATGACCAAAGGGTATTAACGTATTAAGCTATTTACAAAGTTTAAGAATTTATTTATGTAAGAAAATGCAGGATTTAGGTAATTATTGGTGCACTTTTTTTCTTCGTTGAAATGGCTTCTCTTTGGTTCTTTGGTATAGACAGGTAATATTTCATACGTATATATTTCGATATTTCAGCTGATGATTTTGAATTATAATTCATATACGTGTTATTAAACACATAGTGAATTAAACATGTATAAACACTGTTTATAGTTGTTTGTTTTTTGACAATGCTTATCAACTATTAGGTCGTGAATTTTCATGCAAATACTTACATAATTTTATTGAATGCAGATTTCTAAATTCTGTTCGGAATTTAACACGTTTCATAACATCCTATATGATTTATAAAATATAATAATACATGTATTCTTTTTTACATATTTTAGCATATTTTCATGTAAATTAATATTTTATCATTAAGTCCATATATTTTAAATTTTTATATTTACCTATTTACAGACATATTTACAATAAAAATACGCTAAAAAAGTTCTAACAACATATTTTATCCAAACGTGTTACATTTATCTTGCGTAGCACACGGGTTCTATGTAGCTGAAACAATTAGAGTACAGTTTGCCCAAGTAGTTTCATAAACCGAAATTGTAAGGAAAGTTTTTTTTAAAGCCCTAAGTAGAGTTATAAAATTCAGGGAGTTAGTCTTCCCTTGAGCACATAGTTACTCGGTGGAAACTTGGTTAGAAGCAGTTGAATATTATATACTTATAAGTATTCTAACAATTTCGAAAAAGTATTATTATAACTATTATTTGTTTATAGTTTGGGTTCCATGGTAGTTATTTGGCAAAATTGTTTTTTTAAATTTTTTGTATAATATAGAGATAAATCCTCATAATATAATTATATAATGGCTTCAATATTGTTTTGAATGTTTTGTTAATTTAAAAATAATAATACATTCAAATTTTTAAATTAATTCATAAGGTTATCATTTATCTTCTAAATGGAAATCCTATCAATAATTAACAGTGTGGAGATAAACCATATGCGGAATTTATGACGTATTTTATTCTATATAATATTATAATCGTTATAAATTTGAACATTGAACGGTAAAAAATAAAAATCTGAGTTTATAAGTTGTTATTCAATTTCGAACTTTTTACTTTACTACATAATGATAAGTGATTATTAAATATTAAAATATTTTATGTCTGTCGTTTATTTCCGAACATGATTGTTTTACACTGCCGTATATACTGTTAGTTTCTCTATTTTTTGTATAAATATACATATTATACGTATTATAATGATCAGCCATTATATTGTATTTGATTCGACCCTGGCGATTTGGATCGATATCGTTCAGCTATGTATATAACTAAACAGTTCTGTTCACACCGTATGTCAGCGCTTATGGCGGGTAGGGTGCAGGGCGTGGGGGGTGGTCGAGAAGCGCTTTCCGTGGAAATTCTTAAGGACCAAACCAGTGGAGAGGTGCCAAAGGGTACGTCGGGCTGGCTGTCAAACTTCCGACAGGCGATCTGCAAACGGCTGCCTGCGAGCTCCGTTTATTCCAAGCAGTAAGCGTTCGCCCGATATTATACATATTATTATATATAACCTGTATAGGCAATTGCAACGAAAAATTCCATTCAAAAAACTTTAATAATATGATCAGTTGAACGTATCCGTGTATTATATTCCTATACGGATATAAGCAGGTATAAACATTATGATTAAGTATATTTGACCTAACCTATAGGTTCTTGCAGTATTATACGTGTTTTCCCAATAAAGATTTGTTTTAGGTGTAAGACATAAAATAATCGCAAATAAAATAGCGACATCACTCCTCGAAAGCTTCTTCAATCGTAAATGCCAATACTTAACTATCGATGAATATAATATAACATTAATAAAATGTATTATTAAATATTAATAAAATTATAGTAACTATTAATATGTCCAACTATATAATGCATTAACCTCAAAACTTAATATTCGTGGTATTATGATGTTTCACAGAATTTCGAAACAACTTAGGACATACAGTATTTGATATACCAATCAATTGGCAAGCAATGAAATAACCACATGTCCACACACCTACTATAATTAAATATAATGTTACCTAACGAGGTAGACGAATACCTCCACTCTTGTAGATAATATTTATTATTGATTTATATTATACTTATATTTTATGTACAATACCTACACATATTAGTATCGGCAAATATATTATTGTTATGTACCTAGGTATAACAAAATAATAATTGTGTCGATTAATATAAAATAGTTTTGAGTGTCATATAAACTCACACCTAATCATAATTTATACGAGACGAGTTATGATATGATAAATTGATAGCATAAATCATAATACTTACCTGTCCCTTATTGCTTTCATTAAAAGTTGAATCACTCGACAATTGTCAATTAATTATATGATTGTATGAAGAACATGTGGTCTTTACAGAAACATAGCCCATAGCAGTGGCGTACCCAGGATTTTAATACTGAGGGCCACCTGTGTAGGAAAAGAACTATTAAATCCAAAACCGGTTGCATCGCTCGCCATTTACTTCATTTATTTCATATTTTGATACCAAAATAATTTACATACAAAACAATTAATGTATATTTTACTAAATTCACTAAAAATACACTTATTTTAATACATTTTTAGTAAAACGACGGATAACCCACATTATTTAACAATCTCAATGGTCAGTTTTAATTAAATCTGTAAATTCTAGTTACTTTACGTCTTGTTTTTATACTTGCTTTATGCTATAAAATAATAATATTGATTTAACACCTTATATTTTTGTCACTTTTATATTTAGTTTTAAAATAAATGTAAACCTATCTGAATTGATAGATATTTTTCAGTCATCTTCCAGCCAAGATAAGTCTTGAGAAAATCTATAAAACATTGGCCTACTATTGTTGTCAGTCTTAACTGCAGCCGTTGCTTACTGCTACGTCCACTGTCATGATATAATAATAGTAATAATAACACTTTCTTCGTTTAGTTTTTGCTTTTTTTATATATACATATGTATACCAATACCTACCTACCTATATTTATTGATACATACACAGGTCATGGACTTGATTAGATCCCATTCATCAAGTTTATATTATGTATAAAAAATATACAATGTCAGAAATCGTTATCATTATCATTTATTACCATGTGTCCTGCACTGTCCATACTACTGTATACCATCAGTCTTCTCCGGAGACTTCTACTCGCCATGGTATACAACCGTGCACTCCCGATGTTTGTTGTATGTACGACGTACGTGTATAATATAATATATACATATAATATGACTTCTATTGTTGGTGTCTGTAAAACTTGATGGTTGTCGAACTGGGGCCAAATACCAAAACTGTATGTGGCTAATCTGAACCGGTGCGTTGTGTATAGAATATTGTAAAATGTACGTATATGGCGTGTGTACAATATATTATATACATATTTTTACCTTTCCATGGAAAATGTTAAATATCTTGCACAAACCGTACTTCCGCAGTTGTTGGTCGCGCCCGTTCAAATACAGAGTTGCGTGGTTGGTCGGAATACGACTGAGTATAATATATAATATATAGCTGGTGCGCAGTCTTTGAATTCGTCGTTTTAATATAATATAATATAATATTATTCCCGACAATGAAAACGCACCATTCGGTGAAATCAAAAAGACCAAAGCAACACATGGTTTTGTTATGAAAATGATATAACTATATACTACGCTCGTCCGTTTCCCAATGTGTATAATATATATATATTATATATATAACCGTTCTTTTCTTATGTGGCGACCCCACACGGTATCATGTTTTCTTGACCGGCTACTGTTTCGGGCCTAATGAACATTGGAGAGCGGTTTTCGCTCATTAATCAAAATAAATAAGTATACGTAATATTTTTTTTTTCAAAACGTTTTCCCATTGACTGAACACCACCACCTCCACCAACAGTCTCTTTGACAGTGTTAAACGTCTTTATGCGTATTGTCAGATTAATTGTTCGGACACGGTCCGGGTAACCAGCGCTGCACATGGAACGCACGAGCTCCCACGTTGCTTCCTGACCTGATGTGGTCGTTGCTCATAGTACTCCTCGGAAACCAGTTAGTGTGACTGGAAATCAAAATCGTGGAAATGTGTGAAACAAATACGCAAGGCGATATTTCTGGGTAGTTATTGTGAGACAGTCAGAATCTGCGACTGAAACTTAAGACGATCCATCTCGCTATTTTATTTGAATCAACGTTTGCAAACCTGGAATATTGCAGTACAAAATTGAAAATGTATTTATAACTGATTCGAATTATAATTTACAGTGTAAATACTGTAAATCACTAAATCAGGGGTTGGCAACATTCTTGATGACAAGGGCCAAAAAATGAATATACATTTTTCACGGGCCACAATTTGAATATTTTAAACAAAAATGTATAATCATATCAAATGTAGTTTATTTAAGTTCATAACTGCTAGGTTTATTAATTTAACAAGGTATCTACAAACAAACAATGTTATAATCCGCAGTCTTTATAGTCCATACTATCTGAGTTCATGATTTTTATACAAGTTATAAGGTTTACTCGCAGATCACATACAATTAAAATGAGGGCCACATGCGGCCCTCGGGTGGCCGACCCCTGCACTAAATCGTTTAATTTATTAACATAATATAGATTAAAAAATATAATTTTTCACCAAGATATATGTATGAATACGCATATTCTGCTGGAATTGAAGGGGACGCTCGCGGACGGAGCTCTTCTCTACTGTAAAATAGTAATTTAAAATTTTTTTTAATAAACCTTTTTTTAGCACACTACTATATAGGTGATTCAAATTTTTTCAATTGGAATAGTGTCACGATAGGATGTCATGTTTGTGATTTTTTTAAAAAAAAACATGTTCAATGATCAAAAAATATTAATTATTATACATAATATTATGTAAGTACCTCTATGACGTATCATCAACTCAGAAATAAATTATAAATTATAAATTAATTAAAGATAAAAACTAAAGATCTGGATGACAAATCTCCTCTACGCCGAATATGGTCGGTTCTTAATTCGGTGAAACAATAACGGTCCCTTGCGATTGAAAAATTCACAATAATAGGTTTATTTTTGTATTGCCATGTGTAATGAGTGATGACTAATAACTAAACTAACCAAGGTTAAGTTATTACTGGAGGATACTCCTCAAATGTTGTGAAAAATCTAAATATTCAAAATATCATCTTTATTTCAACACTTCAAAATTCCAATAATCAGATTTTTAATGTATGGATAATTTAAACACAAAAATGGCGTGAAAATGCTTAAAAAATCACCTTGTATAGGTACCTAGATTTTATAACGCTCTAATACACCTAATCATACTGCTGGTGCCTGATATCTTCAGTAAAAATGAATCAACTACATTTACTCTCACTTCAAAAAATAACTGCTATACAATATTATGTTATTATGTGTATAGATAGAAAGTATTATAATTGAATATATTTTTAGGAAGACTTTGTACCTAGATAACTGTATTAGCAAATAAAAACAATATTTACTAATAATAGATTGATTGCCAATAACATAAATACACTTATACACCTAAGTAAACGATTAGATTACCTATAAGAATAATTGTGCAAGCCACATAACACTTAAATAACAGAATAAAAAAGAGGAATCATTTTATTCGAAAAAAATGTTATTGAATCCAGCAATTGTTGAGTGTTTAGAGATCTTGAACATTTTTCGCAATTTTCACCTTTCTACAGTAGTGTGTTAATAAAAACCTACTATTTACGCTCTGCAAGAGAAGTTACTTAAATTCGAAGTTACTTTTTAGTAACATTAAGAGTAATAATTAAACAACATTTTCAATATAAAAGATTTTAAGAGTTTTTTTATTATCCCAAAACAATGTTTAAGTGTGGCCGTGTTGGAAAAATAAAATAGTAAATTTATGAATTTTATTCGTAGTTTTATAAAATACCAACATTTAAAAAAAAAATGATAATTTTTAGCTTAAAAATATATGAGTACCTAAGTATATGGAAACAATTTCGGAAATAAATATTAAGTGTTAAATATATAAAAACATGATATCATGGTACAAATTTTAATATTTTTTCAAGTTAAATAACATATTTTATATTAAACCGCTTATATAATTAAATGTTGAAGTGTTATAAGATTCGACTCTGTGAATAAGCTATACCTACTATTGATAAACAATAGGTAGATCATAATATTCATTATATTTACTTAAATAACATTGTGAAAAAAAATTAACGCAAACGAGCTAAATATATCTTATTTTATGTTTTCATTTAGACAATAAATGTAATAAATCTAATAATATTTCTATTGATTTTAAATATTAACCCTTAAATAAGCAACTGTGTAATTTTAAAATTTTATAATATACATATATAAATATAATCACTGAAATGTGGCCATCAGACTGTAAGTATCGTAAGTCTAAAATGTAATACCGTTCTCATAATTAAAAGATTTGTTTCTTCAATAACCTTTTTATTGAGAACAAATTATTTTTAACTTAAATATGTTATAAGTTATATGCTTACAGCATTGTAATTTGTAATCAACTAACGGAATTGTTATTTGTAAGATCGTAACATACATATATATTGATATAACATAACATGTACCACTATTACTTATTAGGTATTTAGGTATTTAATTGTGTATTTAGGTAGAATGGGTATTACTCGTATTAGGTAGGTATATAATATGTAATGTTATATTCGCTATCTATATATATCTACATGACTACATAACTGCGTAAAGTTAATTCAAACATAAATTAATAGGTTTAAAAAATATTTGTTTTAACGACGTATTGATTCTATACTTCTATAGTAATAAATTGATGAGAGAATTTTCAATAATTTTACTTCAAAGTTTAAAAGCATTATTTTATTTACTTTGTATTAAGTTTTGTTTTTCCAAGCTTAAATGTAAATGTTCTCAAATTATAGTACATTCAACTTTTCAAACTATAAACTCTATACCTACCTATATTCTTATAATTATACATTTATAAAAAAAACTATTCTTAGGTAGTACCTATATATATTATTAAAATTATGATATGATTACAAAAAAAATAATAATAATAATATCCATGGTCTACAACAAAAACAACCACGAGGGGTGGTGAAAAAAATGAAAAAGGGGGTATTAACCGACCTCCTGGGGTTTTCGATATTCGTTATGTGCCCTGTCCCTGGCACTGGCTGTCTCCGTCGACTGACTTAAGACGCGGCAGTTCCTTGCCGGCGGATCATTAATCAAAATATTTCACCCCAGCCAAAAGTATCCCCGAAAACCCCCTGAATAGTAATATTCCCTCTCAGTCCTTCATTCTTCCTCGCTTAGGCTCTTACACTCACGCACACACAGCACACACACAGACACACACTATACAGTGTCTTTCTCTCTCTCATTCCCTCTTTATTTCTCTTTCTCTTTCATTCTGCTGCTTCCTTGCTTTTAGGTTTCTTTTTCTATCGTATTTTTCTTTTTTCTTTTACAGCACATCGTCAGTAACTTGTGAAATGCAAGCAGACACACCCTAGTGCTGTTGTGTGGGTGACACTTCAACCTATTTAAACTGTAAAAAAAAATCTAAAATAAATATTTGAAAACTTAGAATTAAACTAAGCTTTAAAATACATAAACTTTATATGGTTACGAAGAGAATTTTGTATTATCGATTAATATTTATTGTAACATTATTTATCACAATTATAAATGGAGACGGTATTTATTATTTATTTATATTATACAAGTATACGTGGTTATCGCATAATATTTAGGTAACCAAATTAATAATCACATACCTACACTAAATTTACCTACATCAAGAATTTAATAATACATTTATATAAAATTATTATGAATTAAATTTATTAAAAACAAAATAAACGTACATAACTATACATATCAAATATAAAATCATGATCATTATTTCTTCACACTTTGTAAGATGTCCAACATTAATTTTAGTAGAAGTAAATTTGGGTAAATACAGTATCATGTCTCACCGAGGACAGTATTTAAGAACATTTATTTTGTATATTTTATAAGATAGGTTAATACTCCATACAATTATATAGGTATATAAACTATTCACGTGAGATCGTTTTTATAATATAATTCGTTAAAATTGTTATTATGTTAAAATGCTTACATTTAACTTCATATTTTTGTTTGTTGCAACTGATTATTTATTTATCAGTATTTATTTACTGTAAAATAATATTGTATAATATACTCAAGGTTTTATAAATTGTTATTTAATATTTTTGAAACATTTTACTATATTATAATATTATATCAGATACGTAACTCTAAAAATTTTTAAACTAATATGAAACTATTTTTTTACGTAGGTACCTATCATAAGTTATGACTAATTATACAACACTGGTTTAAATGGTGTGATATTTTTTCCAAAACTTAGTTTAATATTATAAAAAAGTATTAATAATATGGTATAACATGCATACAAATATATTACAATTTATAAGTTATTGATAATCTCTCGAGCATATTTTACTGACTATCTTAACGCCGTAACATGTCTTAAGACATTTATAGATATCAAACCTAGGCTTATAATTAATATCTAATACATGACCTTCAGTAGTATAACTATAGATATACTTATTATGTTTGTATGCAAGTACAAAATATAACTACATCCAAAAGAATAAAGTATACATATATTATAAATATACACCAATAATTATTGTATCGAGTTAAAACAATTTTAATATTTTTAAAATCGGATTTTCATTAAAAAAATATTATTTATGGAATATCAATATACCGTATGTATAGATGCCCGGATGGGTTTTAATATCATATTTTTTAGAATTCCTATCATTCCTTAGGAGTTTAGGTCACCTTGCTTATATATTTCTATACGGAGTATGGGCGAACATATAAAGGGGAATTTTAATAGTTCTATCATTTAGCACGTATAATGTTTTGGATCAACGTCCAGGACGTAGGGGGTTCAAAGAGGATAAAATGTAGGTCTTAGGGTGTGGATTATTTTACTTCAACTTGTACAACTACCCTTATATTCTTTCAGAGTCGTCTAATTTGCAATTAAATTACACTTATAAAACTTTAAAACTTTCTAGCATTTTGCTCCAAAAATAATCAATAAACTGGTTTTTAGCTATTTAACAGCAGCTGTTGAATGAATATTGTTCAGTACCTATATCAAAAAATAGAAAAAAATTAATATTTTCAATAAAATATATTTTGTAAAGTTACATTGTTATATTTAGTAAATAGATTGTTGTGCAGCAAAGGATTAAAAAACTGTGCAATTAAAATTCCAAAATATTCAAAACTGAGTGCAAAATTATATGTTTGGTAAATATACCTAATACGAATTTGAGAATAACTATTTTTCGTTGAAAGGTACTTCAATACTTCATATTATTTTTATATTTTCATTACTAATTTCATATTATCATATTTTTTGTATGTAGTATTGTAGTATCCAGTAGGAGTGTAATATAAAAGCTGCAAAGCATACAAAATTGAATCTATATAATTTACAAGATGATATCAGAATATACCAATAATTACATAAATGTCAATAAGCAATACAATATAATTTGTTTTAAGTAGGTAGTTACTTCTTGCTATTCTACATACTTATGATACTTTTGATTTTAAACTTATCTGATAAATTATTTACTTTTATTCAATATATTGGTCGCCGTCTTCTGTTATTGTATTTTGGGAGTAAGTACCTACATTTAAAAAAAATACACTTTCCAAATTATATATTATGGGACTTGGATGACACTTTTAAAATGTCAGATATTTGAGAAAATGGCAAAAAATTGATAAAAAATTTTCAATTTTAGTTTGAAGACAGCATTTCAAAAGAAAGTTCAAGTGTAAGATGTTAAAATATATTATTAGTGCTCTAACTGACTAACACCCAAACAGTTCGATTTTCTAACCAAACCAATAAAATTACACATCTGTCCACAAGTATTATCAATGAAAGGAGATAAGTACATTGAACAATTATATATTTCTGTAAGTATTTAGTATATATATGAAAATATTTTTTGATTTTAATAATTTGTATAAACCTATCTATACGTATACTAAATAAATATCAAGATGGGGAATTGGGGGATGACCACTACATGACATTGTATACGTCACTGAAATTCCTAATAGTTGGATTCAAAACTCAGACCAATTAGTTATAAATATAAATTACAAATATTATGAACGTTAAAAGAAAAAAAGGGGGTCAAGTGGATGTCGCTTCGCTGTACATTAGGTTACAAGTAGGCCACTATATAGTGTATAATGGACGGTATTAGATTGAATTCAATGATACAATATCATTGTATACGAAAAAAAATTCTGAGCGGAGACGCTATGTCAGTCTAGGATTTTTAATTTATATTGATATTGTTATTATATGGTAGCTGGTAAGTTGAATTAATACTATTCATACTATTTAATTATTAACCTAAAATTATCAGTGATTCTGGAAAATATTATAATTTATACTTTTACTCGTTAATATTGAATTTAATAATATAATTTCGTCAAAATTCGAACTTAAAATGCTTATAAAAAAAATGTCTGCCTATGTATTTTTAATATTTTTCAATTGCTATTGTAACAATATATCAGGAGCCTTGTATTAAATTTTCATTATTTTTGGTATTTATATAAAAAAAAATTAAAAAAATGAAATTTAAAATGGTCCGTAAAAAGCTCAAAAAAAAGTCAAAATATTTTCAAAATAGATGGTTTATAGAAAATGCTAATATAAACATTCAGTGAAATTTTCATGCATCTACAGTTATTTGTTTTTGAATTGCAACAAAATAAGAAAATCGCTACATGAGAAATCGGGTGAATATCTATAATAATCTTGTAAAAATTTGAACTTAAAATGCTCATAAAAATTTATTTTGACTTGCTTATAAACATTTTTTTTTGATAAAACTAGGCAAACTTGTAAGGAATCTTGTATTACATTTTCAAACATTTGATTTAAAAAGAAAAATTTTTAAGAATTTCTAACTCAAAATAAATTGCACATTTTCGTCATTTTATTCACGTATTTTATCAAAATTTGAACTTTGATTACCTATAAAAAAAATTGTGACTACGGATTTTTAATATTTTTCATCTACCTTTGAAACTATATATTGGAAACTAACTATTTAATTTTCAAGATTTTTTACGCAACAAATAAAATTTTATTGACATTTATAGAAAAAAAACTAAAAAAATTGGAAACTGAAAATGTCCGTTAACAGCCCAAAATATTTTGAAAATGTTATGGGGTGTAGAAAATACTTATATAAACATTCGGTCAAAATTGCATGTATCTACGGTAATTTACTTTTAGAGTTATACCAAAAACCAAAATCGATTTTGTCGAAAATTGGTTTTCCGTGAAAATTTCCGTTTTTTCCTTAATTTTTCATTTGTTTTTCACGGCGCTTTTAAAAACTACTGGGTAATTTTAACTTTTGACTCCCCAAAGTACCAACTAGATTCATTTTCCTATCAGAAAAAGTACTATTGAAGAAAATCGAAGCATTTTTACTGTCCTAAAAGGTGAAAACAGACACAAAAATTTAAAAAAACACATATCCACACATCATTATAAAATCAACACATTCAGCGCTCCGCTCAGAATCTAAAAGAACATTTTTGTTTAGGATAAATGTAATATTTTCTAATATTTGTCGTCAAAATGTTATCATAAATTATCTATTTACTAATATTTACATAACCAATTCATTGTCACGTTTAGTACCCACTTTAGTACAGTCATTTTTAAACTATCAAACTGCATAATATATTATTATAAACGCCTGATAAAATTGTTTTCCTTAAACATTAATCAATAATACAAACATAGATTAGATATGATAAAATATAGATATAGATTGATAAAATCATTTTGAATGAAAAAATATTGGTATAGTAATATTATTATAGGTACCTAGGTGCAACATAAATAATCTACAATACATAGAATTAAAATACTTAACAGTTTTGTGGAAGAGCTAAATAAAAATATTCATAGATAAATAGATAATAAAGAAAAATATTGATTCATCGTCTTTATGTTTTGTCGGTACCAAATTATGTGGTGTCTTTAAAAATGGCGATTGGGAGTAATAAGGCGACAAGAGTCGTAAAAAAAAATGTTAGAAAAAAATAACGATCCCCAAGAAATTGGTCTCGAAACAATTCATTAATCTTAACTGGGATAACGTCCCTCCCGTTGAGAGTTGGCAGTCAATTTAAAAAGAGCGCCCTATTTTAGTATCGGCAGTGATATAATACTTTTAAATTGGCCATGTTCCTTTTATGTGGGGTGGGCTTTACCGACGGAATTGGAAATATTCATTTTGAACACCATGTGTGTTTGGGATGCTGGATAGCTATTACTTATATAATATTATGTTATGAGTTTTTAAACAATAAATTGATAAATCGATTTTATCATTACATATAGGTACAACCACCAATACATTTAACAATACATCTATTATCAAAAAATTACAATCTAACAATATTAATGTTATTTTGAATTACGTATACCTATACACAAACGTATAATTTAAATAACTAATTTACAGGTTCAAAGCCATTTATCATCTATATAATTATATTACCCACTAAACATTATTTATTTATAAATAATAAGCATATCGCATATTTTGTACTCAAACTAATATATTTATTCCAGAAAAGACTAAATTAGGTATCTTGGATATATTATATAATATTTGGTTGATACTTGAAAAGTGCCGAATGGTTCCAGTGCGACTATTAAGAGGACGTGCGTTATACCCGCCGTTATTTATTTTATTTGTAATACAGCAGTTATACACGAGGAATTCAACATATTTAGGTACACCGTTCACTGTAAGTCTAATCGATACAGTTTTGAGTTTTTGTACTTTTGTTGTTTTAATATTATAAATAGAGTGAAATGTATATCAAACTTAAAGAAGAGATTAAGAGAAAATTATTGTCTGTGACATGCCATTCTCTTTTTTATAGAGAAATAATTATTATTTTACTAAAATTGTGATACTTCCATTCCATAATGATAACGAGTTATAAATATATAATTGATTTTTATGTAGAGATTTCGAGCAACACGGTATGTCTCAACTTAAGTCTTAAAAAAAACCCATGTTTTGAGAAATAGGCCAATCTTTGAATAAGAATATATAATAATATTATACATTAGTTATTACACAGAAATTGGAATGTACATATAAACCATAAAGTGAACTAATAAAATTCCAACACTTTTTTTTATACATTTCCATTGAAAAGAAGAAGGTAAGTAAAGGGAACTATAGGCTATATAGGATATTCGCTATAATATACCCAAGGCAAATTTTGGGGTAACTAGCAATGAACGTTTACATTACAACTTGATTTGTATTTTACTAAACGGTTGAGCTGTCTACAGTTGTATGTGGTAATATACATAGATATATTATGTATAAACTATATAAAGGCCCAGGGGTGGCTAAACTTTGTTTAGATTAAGATCTACTGAGGGTATATTGTTTTTTTTTAGGATTGACTAATGTAAAAAAAAAATATTTTACATTAAAAATAAACATACTTAAATGAATAATACAATTAAAGTTAAAGCTATCTAAAATAGGTGTTTCTAAATCATTTTAAAATGTATACTGTTCATATATAGAAGCGTGTCGTTGCATATCATGGCCAGTTAATTATAATTTCGGTAATAGTCACTAACTGCTAAACGAAGATGTTGGTTTAAATGATCATCAGATAGTATAGCTCAGTATACTTATTCAGCTTTTATAACTTTCATTTGAGAAAATTCCATTTCACACGAACCGGTTGTATTTTGTACCTACAAAATGAAAAATGTATAACAATAATTAATCAATTCTAACAAGGGGAGATCGTTCAAGATCGACCGTTTGGCCACCCCTGTGCTATATTATAGATACGACTCCACCACTACAATATTCTCGCTAAATGATAATTATTGTGAAGATCACTGGCAAGGGCGCCCATTAGGGGAAGGAAGTAAGGAGGTTCACCTAGACAAATGTGAAATTATAGTAATTTTTTTAATCGTAAATAATAAACTATTTTTACTGATGATATTCTACTGCATCGTCTGCATGACATATTACATAGGTTCATCGTTTATTTATTTTCTTTTATCTAGTAAAAGCAATTTTGTTGGTTCTTTTTTTATGATATTGTCATTTGTCACTCCCCTAGGTTCTGATTGATGGGCGTCCTTGATCACTGGTAATATAGAATTGATCGTTTATTACATTACAATTTACAATCGCTTCGTCCAACCCAATCCCAATCATTGTAATGGTCAATATACTGTATGATCAAGAATCAATCCGTAAACCCGCATGATAAGTTATATTACACGATAACCCCGTAGGTACAATTTAATTATTGTTGTCATTAAGTGGTTCCAATCTGTAATTTTCAAGGAGTATTGTATAGGCAATTCTTCCAGCCTGGTAGAATACGACACACCAACTACACGCGATCGGTGTACGTAATATCGCACAAAATATCAGACGCTGTCAAGATACTTATTTGTTTGAGTGCTTGTTTAAAATTATTTAAAAATTGCAGGCATCGATGTATTGTGGTGTACACTCACTTAACTTGTTGTTTGTTTAATAAACACGAAGTTAGATTTTGCAGTAGAGACACATTCGCATATACATAGTACATTAGAATTGATGTAGACAGAGCCCAGAAGTGTATTTTCAGAGGACTGTGGGGCGATTGTCGCTAACTTTTCCGCATACACTTTAATCGTTTGACTGTGTTGTGTGTACCTTCACCCTCACCACAATGGCAGATAATAATCTATTAATCTACTGCCACGCACGATTTTGATAAATGTATTAATAATGATAACCGTTATAATCATTCTATTGATTTTTTTAAATTTTGATCATTTTATGTTTATTATATTTTTGAAAATATATGTACCATCGTTTTTTCAAAATTAGTTAAAATATAAAAGAAAACTTTATGTCAATTTTTTATTGTATCCATATGTATAATAGGTACATTGGTACCTCACTATGATAAATTATCTAAAAGTCCACAAACCATAGTTAAAAGTAAAAAGCTAATTTCGTGTAAATTATTATCTCTTATACCTAGGTACTGTTTAAGTTTGGTTTTTTGTCCCGAAATACGCCCCTGAGTATGTGTGGTACAGTGACGACTGTAAAATATTATGTGTCAATTGCAAGGTGTATTGATATCAAAAACACATTGGTCATATTTTGTAAATAGAAAATGTATATATATTTAGAACCATCGCAATTCACAGATTAATATAGTACAACAGTATGTGGTACAATCTTTACCTTATACAGGTATAGTTACAGGACTGCAGGAGGATTTGAAAAAAATGTAGAAACGATAAGAATAGTTGAGGCGGCTACTATAAATATTTCAATGTAGGTAGGCATGTACTGATTGTAAATAAAACAACAGTTATCGAAATGTAAAAACCCACGAGGCCACAAATCATTAATAAAACGGTTAGAAATATAAGTATTTACCATTGCCCTATTATAATAGGGCACTCCAGCGTCTATGGATGCAGCTGCAACTACAAACTAAATTATGCAAATTTAATTAGATATATTATCGAGATCCCCGACTTCGATGCCGGCCGACTTTTGACGATGTACAATTCGATATAGTTCGATACAATCCATAATTCAGTGGTTCTTAACCTTTTTTAGTTCAGCGCCCCCTTTATCGTAATTACTTACTGCTAACGCCCTCATGCAAAATCAAAATTTCTTCTTATAAATATATATATATATTTATTTATTCATCACTATATTATAACATTATTAATTAAAGTAAAAACTCTTAATTTTAGATAGTAAAGGTTATATTTTACACCACTGAACAAAAAAATTTTACTTTACTATACAGAGTTATATTCATGTTGAAGTACCTTCGAAAATGATTTCAAGCCCCCTCAACGCCCCCTTCAAAACTATCGCCCCCCAGAGAGACCGAAATGCCCCCAAGGGGGCGGTACCGCCCCCGTTGAGAACCACTGATCCATATGATCACCGAGCGTTTCCTAATCAACTCTGCTTCCTTGTAAACATTTTACTACTTGCATTTAAATATTTTTAATAATCTCAACGAATAATAACCTGTTTAAAAGAATAATTAATTTAATAAATAATTATTATTTGTCAATAACGTATAATATGCGTTGTCCGCGTACGTGTCTGTTTTCGTGCAATGCACGTCTTGCCTATTACAGCATACCATAATTTATTGCCTATTATTATAGATCATAAAATATGATTCATTTCATCCCGTTAAAAAGGTAGTTATCAAAAACTGAAAAACCAAACTTATACGAGTTGTGTGTTGGTTTGTTTGGCTTATAAAAGCACCTCGCCACTTTAGTTTTTTTACTTTTTTTACTTACGCATTGATGCTTACTGTTGCTTAAGTTCGTTTGAAGTCGCGGCATTTGCAGTAAAGCCTTGGTTTCCTACAAACACGCATCCGTGATTGCGTGGTGCGCGATGCGCGATTGCTGGGTCACACTTGCGTGATGCGTGATAGAGGTGTTTTGCCAGACTACGCGTGATTATGAGTGCGTGGTTGGGAATTTGAAAATTTTTATTAGTTTGTGTTTAGTCAGACGCCAAAATGGACGTGTTGACACTGTATAATATTTTAGAAGATGAAGCTGATGAAGAACTGTTATTGATTGCAAATTGTTTACGTGATGCTAACTACATATACTTAGTTGGACATCCATCATCTCAAATCGTCGGTAGTAAATTGCCGTCAATTCAACAGGTGTTATCTGTGTTTTTTTATAATATGCGTGAGGTAAAGCTTAACATAAATGAAAGTTCTAAATTAGTTATAAAAGAAGTAAGTGTTTTCTGGCAAAAAGCACGTGTACCGATAAAAGCAGAACAACACTGTATTTCAAAATTACAAAAATATTACTATGAATGGAGAGATTTACAAAAATTGCAGCACAGAAAAACTGAAACACAACAAAAAAAAATTTATTTACAATTTATTTCTACATTAAATGATCTATTTGATATCGCACAAGCTGATGCACTGAATATTATGAAGATAGAAGAAGATAGATCATTTTTAATTTCTCAAAGACAAAAAAACCGTCCTGGATCAATGCTTGGAGTTGATTTAAAAATTACCAGAAAGGAAGAAAGGGCTGCAGAACGACTGAAAGTATTTGAAGAAAATAGAAAACGTACTTATAGTGAAATGGAAATAGCTAGTGAGTTAAATTATTAATATTTTGAAAATATTAAATTTATTAAGTATTAATATTGTATAATGTTTTAAATTATTATATTTTATTTATTTTAGCTACGTTTCGAGACACCACTTTGTTGTCTGACGCGTCCACTAGCGATGATGAAGAGGATATGAATCAACCTGGTCCATCTAAATCGCCAACAGACTGCACAAAAAAAGTAAGAGGAAATACAGATTTTATAACGGCAAAACTGGCAGCTGCATTTGATAGATGTAAAATTAGCGACAGAGATGCAGTTCATATTTTAATTGCAACTGCAGAAGCATTAGGTAAAGATTTAAATGAATTAGTTATAAATAGAACTTCAATTCGGCGTTCACGTATATGTCTTCGAAAAGAACGTGCTGAAAATATTCGTAATAACTATAAAATATCGATCGATGATTCAATAACTATTCACTGGGATGGGAAACTTTTACCGGCTTTAACAGGCAAGTATAATGTGGATAGACTTCCAATTGTATCTTCATGTAATGGTAAAGAACAATTACTTGGAGTTCCGGCTCTTGATACTGGGACAGGAGTTGATCAGGCTAATGCAATATTTCAAACACTTGAAGATTGGTGTGTTACAGATAATATTCAAGCATTATGCTGTGATACAACTGCCTCCAATATGGGTCGTATAAAAGGTGCCTCTGTTTTATTGGAGCATTTACTACAGCGTAATATTTTATACGTGCCGTGTCGGCATCATATTTTTGAAATTGTATTGAGAAGTGTATTTGAAGTGAAATTTGGTATAACTACATCAGGTCCAGACGTTCCAATTTTTAAACGATTTAGAGAATTTTGGTCAAATGTAAATACTACAAATTTTGAACCTGGTATCAAAAATGAATATGTTGAACAATTATTGCATAACGTTAGTACAGAAATAATAGAGTTTTGTATTAGTTATTTAAATAAAAAGCTCCCTAGGGAAGATTATAGGGAACTGTTAGAGTTAACCATAATTTTTCTTGGAGGAGTACCACCACGAGGACTCTCATTTAAAATACCTGGAGCCATACACCATGCACGGTGGATGGCCAAAGCAATATACTGTTTAAAAATATATATATTTCGAAAACAGTTTGATTTAAAACAACGAGAAGAAATATCTATTGCTAGTATATGCGTGTTTATTGTTAAATTATATGTAAAGGTTTGGTTTAAAGCTCCTCTAACTTCATGTGCGCCACTACAAGATTTAACATTTTTAAAAGATTTAGTAAAATATCAGTCAGTCGATAAGAGTATTTCAGATATATCCATAAAAAAAATGTGTGGGCATTTATGGTATTTATCTCCAGAAGCTGCAGCATTCTCATTTTTTGACGATGATGTCTCCGTGGAAACAAAGAAAAAAATGATAACGGCTTTAAATACGGATTCCGAAGACGAATTCAGAAAACAATATATTCTCAAACCAAACCAAGTTGATTCAATTTTAAACAAAGGTCTTGAAGATTTTATATGTTCAGAATCTATGACACTATTTAATCGCTTCAAAATAAATACTGAATTCCTAAAAATTGATCCGTCATCTTGGCAAAATAATGAAAACTACAAAAAAGCTGCAGCTATAATAAAAAATATACCTGTTATCAATGATGTTGCTGAGCGAGGGGTTAAACTAATAGAAGACTATAATGACAAAATAACAAAAGATGAAAGCCAAAAACAATATTTACTGCAAGTTGTGTACGACTATCGTAAAACATATCCAGACTCAAGAAAAGGAACACTAATGAAGAAATAAAATTGCATGTAATGATGATAAATATTACTGTCATTTGTCACTTACATGACACTGTTTTAGTCTGTTTATATTACATATTTATTTTATGATATGAAGCAATAATTAATATAAATTTTTTTAATTGTCAAATAATATTTACTCAAAATTTCTAAAATAAAATAATATGATACTTTGCCTTTTTACTATAATAAGTATGTTTATACATTTTTTTTATTTTCTTTTATAATTACCTTAGTAAATTGTAAGTTTATAATAAAATAGATCAGAATATAAATTTTAGAAAATATTGTTTTCTAAAATAAAGTTAAGTATACATTTTAAAAAAAATATTTATTTTAGGACCTGCGATTAAAAAAACCAAAAATTTTTTTTTTCTTGAAAAATCAATGCATATCAATCTTTGGCGCTCTTGTGGCACGGGTTAATTATTTTCAATCATTCCCAAACTTTACAAAACTCATTTTTATCACTATCCAAACGACTTTGGGGGGTTTTATTTGAATAAATCAGAGATCGAAAAATAAGGACCACCCTAATATATATAATATTAATATGATAATAGTTATGTATTATAATATATTATAATAATATTTTGTATATCGTCCACCGCTGCGTGACACGCAAATGTTGCTCGAGTAGGAACTGATGCGCGATTGACGTGCGTGAATCGACAATCGCGCGCGTGAATATTCGCGCGCGTGAATTATTAATAAACACTTACATAGTTTTTCGTGGTTTCAACTTTTGCGCGATCACGCATCGCGCATCGCGCACCACGCAATCACGGATGCGTGTTTGTAGGAAACCAAGGCTTTAAATGACCTCAGCGATATTGTAATACATATCGGAGTGTATTAATATTTGATAAAACACTAACCAAACGCACCTACCTGCCGCTATTTTATCATACGGTACTTGCACCTACCAGCTACCTATATGGCACACCGATATAGGGGTGTGGTTAAAGTTAAGGTTATGACTTCATAGCGTTTTGTTTGGAACGACGACAGCAGAATATTATTTACCTCCGTGGTTATCTGATTGAAACCCATTTTCTCTCTGTCGTATGTTGCTTAGCGCCAAAGGTGGGTTAAGTATTGTGTTAGTGGGTGGATGTGGGTGGGGTTGTGTGGGTTATAAGTTTTGCAATGCAAAGGCCACCTTGTGAGGTGTTCTCGTGGCGTCGATGCCTTTACGTGGTTAAAATAATTATAACCTTTTTCATTTTAATTATTTATGAATTTAAAAACTAGGTGTAAGTAAAGAGTCTTGTTTTTCTCCGCGCATTTTATGTCTCGATTCTGTTTTTACTGAAACGAAAAACTTTACGATTTCATACATATTTATTAATATTTCTTTATTGACAGAAAAAAACTTAAAAAAAAAAAATTATCTCTATACATAAATATTTTATAATCTACCTAATGTGTTATTTATAATATAATAATAATAACTATAGCTAGCTGTTATTCAAGTGACGATCGTAAATAAGTATTAGAATTACTATTAGGTAATTAAAAAACAGTTTCGATTTCTAGTACATTTAAAACTCATTTGACAATTTATTCAGCCTAACAACTAAGGGAAATCTATATATTTGTTTAATACTAAAATCTATACTTAACCTCCTTCTTACTGTTTTAACATCCCTAATAAACAAAATAACACTCCCTATAACTGCTACTCCATAACACACACACACACACACACACACACACACACACACACACACACACACACACACACACACACACACACACACACACACACACACACACACACACACACACACACACACACACCACATATTCCGTACTTCAATAACACAAACACACAATATATTATATTATATATATAACTAAATTAAATTGTTATTGTTATTGTTATTATAACTAACTTGTTGTAACATGTAATATGTTGATACATTTTAATCTTAATAAATAAAAAAATAAAAATAAAAATCTCTCATATTAGAATTTCATTATTTGTAAAGGTTTATATCTTTGTAAATATTTCTCCAATCACATACAATGGGAGTTGCTGATATTTCAGTGATTATTACAATTTTAAACAATTTTGGATTTAAAATATTCCTTAATCAATCGTACACAATCCATTAAGTTTGGTTATAACACCAATAATAAATGAAAAATCGAAATAAACATTTAAAAAATTAAAGTAAATTTAATGAGTTGTATGAGCATTATTCAATAAATAAATTAATAAAATAAAAACCCACATTCAATTAGATGGAACTACCAACTAACCAAGTTGGATAAACTGTTTAAAAATAAACCGGTATCTACTCAATTGGAACCTTTTAATTTATGCCAGTTAAAGTAGTTAAATAATTATTGTTACGTTCGCTACGCGTATATTAATTTATGAGGAAAACACCATAATTATTTACTTAAATTGCTTTTATTTCTATTATATAAAATGCATTCTCCTGTAGGATAAAATGTATCACATGAAACATATTATTTTTTTTATATTTTAATTTTAGTATAATTTTCAAATTCCGCACGTATATCAGTAAGTAGTTAATACTATGATAAGGAATGATGATTGACCTTGGTATTTACATTCTACATAATATAATATTTAGATATATTTTTAATTTACGTTATAGGTTAGGTTAATGTCTGATATCTGGAAGTAATTGTTATTTTCTACTTGATAAACGTGACCTTAGGTAAGTTTAAATCTATATTACTTACACATAAACATAACTGAAATAGATTCCATTTAGTTAAAATCACGTATAGCGGGTGTTATATACTTATTTAACATATATATAAAGAAACATAATATTACAAAATATGTTATTTAACTCTCTATTAATTTCTATAAAAATGAATATTATTTTCAAATCACACTTAATTCATCAAAAACTTCGTTTACACGAAATAAAAAAATGTATTTAGGTTATTGTTGTAGGTATTAAAATGTATAACGTTTAAATCAATATTATCTTTATTTTCAAAAAATGACAATCCAACTAAATTCAACAAATATTGCCTTAACTATAGTATATATAACACATATTACATTGATGTATGCATCGTGTATGTTTATTTAATGGTTAATGTCATAAATAAATTCCACCAACAAAGGACATCTACGGATAGGTACCAAATTGTTTAATATTTTTTCTGTATTTCGTAGTTCTTTGTTAAATACAATCTAAACTAATAACCTACGCTTGAAGTTTTTAAATACATCAAGTTAAAAACAAACATAAATACTATAGGACATAGGTAGGCCAGATCATAAATTAAAAAGTATTAAAATGCAATTATTTATTTCATGTACATAAATATTAAAGTGTATTTTAATATTTTCACTATAGTCACTTAACCTATATAAAGTGACTGAAGATTATAAAAAAATATTTATCATAATGATATATAAAAAACAAAATTCATGTAAAACTTATCCAAGGATATAGATATGAATAATATTAACTTAATTTAACTTGATGAATTTCCAGTAATTTAAACTGAATGTCACAATACCTATATTAAATTACCTGCCCTTTTCCAGGGACTAAAAACTTTAAATAAGATATGGCGATGCTAAAACTAATTATATTTTATGCCCATATAGATATTATAATATTATAGTAAGTAAACTCCGTTATAGCCAGGTACACAGCAATGTACCTATATTGCCTATACATTGCGCCGTCGTATGTATTATATTTTTATTGTTACGTATTTCGCATTTTTTTCGCAAACCGAATTAGATAAACGAATTTTATTATACTTTTATAATATAAAATACATTATATTATAATGGTTGTGTTTGAATTGATTGTATTGATTTGACTACAAAAATATTATATATTTTTTTAAAATTGATTTTTGACATGAATATTATATGAGTGTTTTTTTTCGTTTAATGTTTAATCATATTCACAGTCATCGTTTCACAAAAATAAAGCAATGAGAAATCGCTGCATTCAAAAATACGACTCTAAGCGGGGTTTATTTTTATAAATTTACAACCTATACCTAACAGTAATGGACTTGATAGAGTTGAAACATGTTGCTTACAATTCTTCGACGTTATTCTGCTGCGTTTCACGTTTATCTGAGAACTACGGAGAAATTCGGAAATGACCTTTCTATAATAAGTACCTACCTATACCACCCGTGTTCGATTTCCAATCTATAAAGCTACAGCGTTTTACGACTCCAAAAAGTGTTTCCCGAAAAATAACTCGTAAAAGATAGTAATAAAAAGCACACATCATTGTAGAAGTAATACCAATACATTCCTCATTTCACTCAGAATCTAAAATTAAATGATTGAGAAATGCTCGTGCAGACGCGTAAAACGAATATAATATAGGTAAGAGATATTACTACAATACACGGAAATATAATATAAAATTAATATCTATATATTAAATAAAATATTGTGAACAAATTATCCCTGTTCAATTGATTATATTATTGCATATTATTAAGGTGAAAAATATCAGGTATGTGTATAATAATAATATGTTCTATTTTTAAATTTTTATATTCTTAGAACATTTCTGGAAAATGAATCCGTGATTGGTAGAATTTACACACTGTTTTTGAAATAAAAATGTCAATAGAATTCATTTCATATCAAACGATGTACAAAGTGATAACATTCGTTTACTAGGTATATATTATATATTTACGATTTGTTTGATTTTGTTTTATGTACGTTGGTACATAATATCTGTACGTATATTCGAATGTTTTCAATAGTATTCAAGACAAGAATATAATATATTATTATTGTATAGCCACAAGTCTCAAAAATATGTCTAAAACGAGCAATCGTTGTTTATTTTATGATCAGCGTTCGACACGAAGCTTTTACGATATCGCGACCACAGCACAGTATATTTTACGTACGCTGTTTTTTTTACAAAAATGTAGGTAAGAAAAAAGAACTAATAACAATATTAAACATTTTATTTATATTTTAAATTAAATGATTTCAAGATGTATTGAACAATTGATATTTAATAATATAAATATTAATAAGCCTAATAACTTACTATTAATAAAAAATTAAAACCTCGGTTATAGGTACCTAACTATATTATTTAATTAAATTATATATTTTTTGTTGACACAAATTTATTTTGTTTGAAAATGATATCTATACATTATTAAAACAAATTAGTAATTACTGATAGGATTTTAGTTATTTATATCATATAGTTACAGAAAAAAAATAATTTAAAGAAATAATAAATTAGTATTTATTTATAAAAAATGTACAAATGTACAACTACTATGACTATAATAGTCTATTATAATAGAAAAATTATATAATATAGCAATGATTTATAGAATTATCGTATAATATGCAGCCTTAGTTTTAAATTTTTCATTAACAGCAAAAAAAATAATATAATTTTCTATTACTGATAAATTAGCTTTTACTTTCATGATTTGTACTTAGGTATCCTAGATTGTATAAAACGTTTTTAGTAAAAGCCCGCATAAAATGATGCTTCTCAACTTTTACTGAGTATGATTAATAATTCTTAGCATTAACTAGTGAAACCGAGGTTCACCTGTATAGTAATCGAGCCATGTTGATAACATATTAATATACATCAGCTGTGCAGCGTAGGGCCCCGTAATCGACTTCAAATTGCTATTGCATGGAGCTCAAATCGAGACAGTGACGGATGTCCAAGAGATTTTCGTAATCTATAGTATTATGAGCATCTATATCTTATTATTTATTTATATACGTGAACTGATAAGCGGTTGTAAACATGACAACACAATTAAAGAAGGAGGATATGCCTGAAAAGTACATAGTTTATACTACTTACCTACTTTCTTTAAAATTTTTTTTTTTATTATTTATATTTATATAGCTTCCAGTAATACAACTATTATAGCTTGACAGTTATTAAATAAGACATAGAAACACATATGTGGACAATATTGCACGATAATCTATAAATATCTTACGTGTTAACAATAGTATAACATAACAAGATTAAATTGATTGTTAGCACAATATAAATGTATTATATGAATATAATATAATATATATAACTGGAAAATGAGTGGTTTTGAAGTGTTAACTATGGAGATAAATGCTTGTGTAAACCTTGGTTAGGAGGGAGATTAGAGGTCCAATTAACGAATTTAGATTCGAAATAAATTGAGATAACGTTGTTGAACTTTCTTTAAATTACACGCCTCATATCTAAGATGAAAAATGTTGTAGGAAGAAAGAGCTGTTTCAACAACTTGACAAAGAAAGCGCTTGACAAAATAAACATAAAATACGCGCGCGGTATAGTGTTGAGGGTACACAGCATTATACAATTTTTAATGAGTAATGTTTCGGGATCTCTTCTGAGATTTTTAGGAGTTTTCGGAGCTTAAACCGATGGAAAAATTAATCAAATAGACATTTGTGTGTTTTGTTGAATCAGTCTTGGCACTTTTTCCGACACTTTTTTCTCTAGAACTATTTAGATACCAAGAATTGTTTTTAATATTAATTTATATTTTGATTAAAAAATGTATTCAGTTTAATTTGGTCGATGTTGATAAATATTATAACTATCATGCATTCATGCATAAGATTTCAAAGTAAAATTAATTAAGTAATAATTATTTGTACTTATATTTATTTTTTAATGAATTGAAGTAAATTAAATAATACTGCACCTATATCTGTCGCCTACTTTTTATTAACTTTTAATGTGTTAGATAAATGTACAGGCAATATTGTAATCACAGTTATTGAGCGTGCTGCGTGCATAATAGGTATTTTAATAATAGGTTTATTGATAACTGATAGACTTAGCTGGTGAGTCTTTTAGAAAATAAAAATTTAACTCGCATAGTAGGTGAGGCTATTTGGCTACGCATGAAATATTAACTATTACGACAAAATATGATCGACATTGATCTTTTGCTTCATCGTTATCGTAAAAAAATTTTTAATTTATTTTCATATTCTTTATTGGACTTCTCTCTATTCAATCTTCTTATACCAATACGTTCGTGGCTTCTAATTTTGAAAGAAGTGTGGTGTACGGTTGTTTTGGAGGATATTTTTATTTTAAGCGAGGGACTCTACGCTGAAACTAAGCTATAGACGTAAAAATAACAAATATGGAATGGCTACCTACCTATTCGTTACACATATCCGTTCATACTGTAGGATTTTGAATACCGCATCAACGGGTAGAACCAACTCGATTGTAACGATTTGCCTTTTTAGAACAACAACAATTGACGATTGCGTACCGATATATTTTGGCAATTAACAAAAGAATCCCTGTTAATTAATAACGAAATGATCGTGATATATAAAATATGCTGTAACGTTGTCAAATGTTAGTCGTACTATTTTTTAAAATAAATATTAAATTAAATATTTTTCTGTCAGGTTGAAAAAAATTCCAACAATGTTTATTAATTGCACTTAATAATATTATTCTCATAATAAAGCTATAATTAAACATCATCGTTAAAAAATAATTACTCAAAAAATAAAATGTAATTTAAGAATTGTATATAAATGTAATAAAATCGTTACCTGAGCTCTGCAAAAATAATTTAAAATAAACATTTTCCTTGCAATATAATAATATCTTTATTATATTCTGTATTTAATTAAGATTGTTTTGGTATATATTAGATTTTAAATCAAACGGAACCATTTTTATGGATACCTAAGGTATACCTTCAAGGTCCTGCTCAGACTGAACACATTTTTTAAATTATTGTTTCAACTTGTTGCTCCATTATAACATTGATATCACTACATAGTGTCATAGTACCTACATATTGTGTATTGGTGGGCAAGCATTATATAATAATGCGAAATGCTTTGCAGAACGTTTTTTGTATATTATATTTTTTGGTCTATTATAAATTTTGATAATACGCGATTGTGTAATATTTCCTTTTTTTTTTTAGAAAATATAGTTTTTGAATTGAGTTAGGGATGCAGGAGGACAGTATCTTTTCTTTTAATAAAATATTCAAGCGGTTCTAATAATATCCTAGTAAATGTGACATTTAAATATTCAGTTACGGATATTTTGTTTACACTTTTTCATCTCAATTCAAGCACTTGGTGTACGTTAGTGGTATATATTTTCACGCCGTTACACGTTTAAAATTGAAAGCAGAGTTTCATAATTTTATATTTACACGTCAAATCGGAATATATTTTCAATCAGTCGTAGAGACCGGCCAATGGTTGAAGATCACCGACCACTAGATTTTTCTAGATGTACCTAGGTAGTGGTTATATACTTACCCGGATCACATTAATTTTGTGCACATTCGAGTTGTATAGATTTGAACAATCCTAATAGTTTTTTAGGTATGGAGAAACCTCGACAACCGTACGTACATTATACAACGGCGTTTATCTTGACGATTATTGTATTAAAAACAACATTGGAAATGCCAAATGGTGAACCATTATTGCAGCAGGCACCTGTTGAGTACAGTTGGTTGCGGAAACAGAAGTTCATATAATTATAACATAGACAATTTTACATTATGTATAACGATTGGCCATACAATGCAACAAAATGAAATAAAAACAATAAAATATAATATTGTAATTTTTTTTTATTATATGGATATACATTATTATAATGATTTTACAAAACAAAACAAAAAATAAAAATAAAAACAAAAACAAAACCATAATAAATTGACCCAATCGAAACATCGGGGCAAGTTACCGGGAAAAGCAAGTTGGACAGTGTGTTATACATGATAATATATAATATATTAATATATATTATTAAAATGAAATAATAAAGACAAACAAATCTTTTCTTTGACATTACAATGAAATTATAATAATTTTTTTTTAAAAGAATAATTTGAATTTATAGTATTTGGGTAAAAAAAGTTTTAATCTTTTATAATGGATTTGTCCAACATTACTACATTTAAAAAATACGTAGTATACAAAAAAAAATATATATTAGAAAAACGTACAAAATTCATAAAAAATAGGAGTGATGAAAAAAAATGCACACAAATAATATATTTAGAATAGGCTAGTTTTTTTTTTAGCATTTATCTAAACTAGGTATACTACAAAAGAATATTTTATCATTTATTTTCCATCTCTATTATAGTAAATAATTAGGTAGGTAATTACGTTTATTATAATTTTTTTTTAAATATAAAGTTAACAAAAAGCAAAATTATTGAACTCAAGTCTCACTTTCCCTTCCAGCTGGCAATATGATATTATATTTTGTGTCTTTGAAATTAAAATATGCATTTTATATTGCATAAAAAAAAAATGAATTAATAAATAAAATAAATTAATAAAACAAACAAAAAAACGCTAGATAAAAGTTATGTAGAAAAAAAATATAATATGATGTATGAATAAAATAATAAATAAAAATCCCAGGTAAATAAAAAAAACCAACTAATAGAATAAAAACCAAAATCAATATAACATTTTTTTTATTTTTTTATTTTTAACAAGATGTAAGTTACTTTTTTTTATTTTTCTGGACAAGAGATCAATACGATCGACATTATTTAAAAATGTGTTACAAAATTAATTAGACCATAAAGAAAAAAAATAATCAAACCAAACATATAGGTATCTGTTTTTACAATCGTTCTTATTGATCATATCACAATCCTGTCTATTTAAATATAAATGAAAAAAGAAAATAACAAATTTCTGAATTCATGAGTGTATTTGGATTATACAGAAATAAAATATCCGTTCAAAAAAACACAATAATTATTAGCTTATAGATCCTACAACAACAGCAAAATGGTAATCGTCGTTTATAACAAATTGTGGTAAAATATTAGTTAAACAAATTATACAATAAATTTTACTAAAGTTTGTCAAATAGTTTATAAAATAAATAACATAAATGGTTATTATTATATTTGATATTTTGAAAAAAAAACAGTAATAGTAATAATACTAATAATAATAATTAAACAACAAAAACTAAAATATGAACTCAAAGAATGATTATCATTCCATTGCAATATAGTATGATAGATGGTAGATTAAAAGTGGGGTAACCTATGTTGTAAAACTTTGTAACGGTTTAATTAAATATGAGTTTGGCTCGCAGCGAATAGCCTATTTAATAGAACATTTGAATGGAAGAAAATATTGAGCCACAGGAAATAAAAAAATGTGTAGGTATAAAATTCAATTATTATTATTATTATTATTATCATCATTCGAACTGTAAGAAGAACGAGAATAATAAAACCTAGGATTATTAATCAATTAAAAAAATTATGGGAAAAACAAAACAACTTATTTACACAGAGAAGTAATTGCACTATTAAGAAATAAAAAACAAAATATATTAAGTGGTAACCGACCCTTACAGAAAACCGGAGAAGTTATAGTAATTATTATAAATTTACATGAAAAAAAAAGAAAAGAAAAATATATATAGCCATTTTCATCTCATAAAAGAGCAAAAGAAAAGAAAAACGAGTCAACAATTCAATTAAACGAGCATTATGCAGTTAAAAAATAAAAGATGTACAAAATACTGTATCACAGCCAAATACATGTATGTCAGAATGGCCAGCGAAATAAAAACAAGTAATTACATAATATTAAAATTTGTAATAAAATTATAAAAGATTGTTTTATTTTTAAAGAAAAATTAAAATTATTTCCCTACCGCAAAAACCACACAAGCCAAAACACTAAATGACAAACAGACATTATTAATATATAAACACCGATGAACACTTAAAGTAATGCTTTTTTTTACTTAGCATTTAATAGACAAAAAAGTTTAAAAAAAAATACAACTATTTATTTATTTTTGTTATTTAAAATAACTAAGTCTAATTTTGAATAATATTTGTAATTTTAATTTTAATAATATATAAAATATCAGTTGTCAGCATAAAAAGTAAAATTATTATTTTAAAAGTGGAAAATCTTTTTTGAAAATGTGTACTGTTGAAATTGTTTAACTGGTTATAGTAATGAGCAATAGAAAAGAAAAAAAATTATCTACTTTTAATATTTTTATTATTAAATATGGCTCCTGTGCTTAGGAACATAATGGGCTAATGATAATTTGACTAGAAACTAGTAAATCTGACTGCCAAAATATTTTAAAAATTATTTTTTTTGGTTTTTTTTTTTTTACATATAATCAATAACCTAATGTATATAATGAAAAAATTCGCTATAAATATTTTATGTATTTTAGGTGCGATTAAAAAACTTATCGATTCATGATAAAAATTACACTAAATTTTTCCCCCAAAAAAGAAAACACAACAATTTGCCTAAACCATAATTATTTTGTTTTTTTTCTATGTACATAGTGAAAATTATCATTACTCTCTAAATCAAGTGCAAGAAAACGCAGTATCATCTATTTTTATAGTATAAATCACCATTCTTAAAAATGTAATATTATTTTATTATTTATTATCTTTTTTCATTTTTATTGAAAAATGTATAGTTTATATTTAAACTTAAGTACAATGTAATTAAATTGCTTGTTTTTTGATTTTATCTTCTCAGCTTAATGTTACCAAATTTAATGACAATGAAAACTGAGGTACGAGATAAAGGAAAAGGAGGGCCAAATAATTGTTAATACTTTAATATTGCTATATATATCGGTTGCATCGGTAGCACTGATGTCAAATGTTATAGGATAGAATGTCCTTGAATGTTTATATAAATTGTTCTCTTAACATCAATAATTACTGATATGATTTGATTACCTGGAATTCGATACTAATGTGACGTACGATTAATGAATAGCATGAGACAATTATGTGCAAATGATACGTTATAATTTTAGACGCAACTGGAAATAATTCAGCAGTGACCAGATGACTTTAAGGATATTTGAATATACTAATGTATAAAACTTACATACAATATGCTACCGACCAATTGAAAAATGTTGGTAATACATAGACATTTTGTAGATATTTCATAGATAATTTAAAATTCCAGAAACATTGTCAATTTCAGTGGAAAAATGAGGGGTAGGGGGCAGAAGACCTGCGTTAAGCATGCCTCAAAAATTGAGGTATTTTATAAAAACGATCGGGTTCCTAAGGGTATAGTAGAGTATATTAAAAATATAGAGAATTATTATAAAAAATAAAGGTAGGTTTTTAAAAACTAAATACTATCAATATCAAAAAACAAATAACGAAACATTAAAAACTTTTGAAACTAAATAACATTCAACAAACGTTATTCATTTTTTTTTACTTAAAAAAGGTAATACAAATTTTGATGAGAAAACACCAGTTTTCAGTTTTGTGTAATTTCAAATATTTTTTCTTCTTATTTTTAACTTTTAACGTTTTAGAATTGGTAACTAGGCTAAGACGTAACGAAGCTGCCTAAAAAATATAAAAAAGAAGTAGAAAAATATATTTAATATCGTATTCTTTTTATTTTATATTGTAATTTAAAATTTAGGCGAAAAACCAGGAAAAGGGCACACCTATTGTTTGCATGGATGCATGCATACATTTAATTTACGAAACATTGCACATTGATAATTAATTAATTTATTAAAGAGTTTCGATTGCTATAGGTAACACCTGTGGTCCACGTCCGCAATATCAATTAGATATATTGGTTATTCTATACAATATTGCCCCCAAAAATATAAATAATTAATAATAAGATAATATTAAGAACAAAAATCATGGGAAAATAAAGGTTTACATACCAAACTGATTTAACTTGCAAATTAATAATGTCAATATTTAATTTATTTATATATTTTATATATAAATATGTATATATTATTATATACATATATATAATATATATAATATATATATATTAAATGTGTATATAAAAAACCATTTTATCAAAACAAAAAAACAAAATTAAAACAATATCTATAAAAATTGTATGATAAAAAGGTGGCAGTAGTCGAAACAATTTGTCTAAAAATAATAAACTTTAAAATAAAATAAAAACAAAACTCTTAAGTTAGGTCATTAAACAAAAAAAATCTTTTTGGAAGTTGCATATTATCTAAATATAAAGAGAAAAACCAACAGTTGAAAAACAATAAAAATAAAATGAAAAATAGTTCTAACGAAAAAAAATCTAAGTTCTTTGGAAGGTTTGTGTAGTACTAATACAATTCGTTTGTAGTACTAATACAATTCGTTTTTGCTCGGTGTAAAGAGCCCTATCCATTGTGTTTACCCTGAATTATTTAAATAGTCCTAAAGAATAATTACAATAAAAAAAAACCGTCAATTTCCCTAAGTCAGTAGAGGCTTAATTGTGTAATAAAGGTAGATTAAAAAAAATTGTAAAAAACAGTTCTCGCATTAAAAAACGACAGATTTTAAAAAGACTATTCAAAAACATTAATTTTTTTTTATATCATTTGTATAAACATGCGTAAGAATAATAAAATAAAATAAAAAAACAAAACAAATAAGTGGATTAATAAAATGTGACTACTCGTTACGGAATCTTACGTTATGACCAACGAAAAGGCACAGTTCTTGGACGTTCTGCGCCTTCTTTAACTAACGGCTTGTGAAATTCCCGGCCCGGTCTTGAGTGGATCGTTGCCCAGCATAGTTCGCAGTAGTACTGAAAACAAATGGAATTTTTTAAAAATAACTCGGACCTACCCTAAAAATCCGAACAGAGTTAACCACGAATTAATGTAATATAATATATTATAATGTACAATAACGAATTGCGGAATAGAGATTTATATTCACAAAAAATATAAATAAATATATGAAAAAAATTACACAGTAAGGACGTATATATATATTCTATACATTTAAAAATATTAATTTTGGTACTCTTAACACGGCACAGTAGGGCTTACTCACTTATACGGTGCTCAAAAGTTTGAAAACGTTTAATTAATGTCATCAAACCATTTTGAAATTTACAATTCCAAAATTTATGAATACATCGTAAATATTTGTACAAGATAAATTCAACAAATCAAACCAAAATCAAAATAATAATACCAAACTAATAGAATTATTTTGACTCACGGCTCGCTTACTTGTAAACAAGTGACGTTGGCGCAAAAGAACGGTGCGAATTTGCCACCACATCTCTGTCCTTGGCACTCATCGCACATCTGATCGTCAAGCACGTACGGTTTGACTTCGACCTTGGTTGTAAAAACAAGTATGTTAATAATCAAATCAATAAAATAATATAACCAGACAACAGCGATGACAATATACTTAAGAGGAGGTGGGAAACAAAAAAAAAAAAATATCATGGGTATGTAAATATACTGAACAGAGTATACCCTAAGCATCATACTCTGTGGCGTATTTGAGGGCATAGAATGTACATGTATGTAGACTCTTGCGAGTTGGCCCTAGGTTATTTTTTGTTGCATTTATATAATGGTGTGACGAAAATAAACTAAATGTTTAAAAAAAAATCCAAGAAGTTTATCAACGTGGTATCAAAACATTTTGATCACCATCCTCTCCCCCATGGTAGTGCTTAAGATATGCCACAGTACCAGCGATAGAATGGAGGTTTCGCCTCACTACACGGTCGGTTTAGTTGGAAAGCAGGTGATTATGCAAAATAGTCCAATTGGTACAATAATATGATGTCTATTATTAACCCACATATATTTCCCCCAAAACGAATCATTAGTACATTGCGGTAGAAACTTTTATGATTTGATTTTAATATTTCTGTTATATTTGATACAAATTCAAAACAACACTCATGACGCTGCCCCAGATATAACTCAGGGCACCTACAAATCCAACCCAACCTCTTTTTCAGTGAATTTATTCTACGCTGCGCAATGGACGGAAAATCATATACTCACTCTCTTGTCGATGTCTCCGTGCTGGAGCTGTACGAAGCGGGCGCTAATGGCGGCAATATAGCTCTGTTGATTGCTAAACGCTACTCGGCCGGCGCCTTTCGGATACTTAAGCTCTGGGTCGGTATCGATTCCCGCGTAACACACTCCGCCGTACAATCTGTCCATGATCATAGCCAATTCGACTAGAAGTAAAAAACCAGACGGTGTCAAAAAATGAAAAAAAACCCGATTGTGAATTGAAAATACATAATATAAGGTATAAAGGGTAATACTATAAATTTGGATGTGCGCAATGACAGCTTAAATGGGGGTGTGAGTGGAGGGACGGCTAAGTGATTCGTAGCGTTAGATCTTCTCCACTTTCAAATTTTTGTGTGCGATAATACGATTATATAACGGTCATATAACACGCCATGTAAATGTGCATCATATTGCACATTGTATAACAATATTAGGTATGACGCAAATCTATATTGTGTAGTTTAGGTTCACGTTTTATATTTAATTTTATGCAGTTATATTTTGCTACATAAAATTCTTTGTTTCTTTTATTGTTACAAAACAGCGTATAGGCATCACCAGAACCACATAATTAAGCAACTTTGTTGGTAACTCGTAAGTAATAATAAAATTGTTTGTATTAATAATTATTTGGATCAATCGTAATTATTTGTAATATTAAGATCTTAAATACTCTCCCGAGCTACGGTTAAAATATACTCAAAAGAAACTAACTTCTTCCCTGAATATTCTATATTTAACTGGTCATCCCCGACCACGTTGCAATCGTCATTAAAACTTACCGGCTTTCAACGGTCTGGGTACGCCACCCACAAACACTGTTTTCCTAGGATCTAGCGGCATGGATGCGTCTAGCACAAAATCGGCGTCGGACAGACGCCAAGGCCTAATTTGCACCGGTTTGTCTTTGATAGTCGGCGAAGACACGCACAAGTATAATTTGTCGTCGTCCTGAATGCACGCGTCGATTAATTGCTGTACCGAAGACTCGTCCTGTAGCAGAAATATATCATGAGAAAAAATATCCAAACGACAATTTATTGATAAAGGTAGGTATAGAAAGCATTATTTATATAAAACGATATAATATGTTATTTATATATAATAATAATAATAATAATATAATTATATATATACACCATGGTATATTGACATCAGTCGCTTTGAAAAAAAAATATAAACCCAAAGACCATATATTCTGCCACTTTTTCCTTTTGTAGTATTTCTAGTATGCCCGTGAAATGGGTGCGAAAAAATGTAAGTTTTGGGCCAATTGGTAGTTTGCCAAATTATTTAGGCACACACAAACACAAAATGAATTAAATACATAAATGGAGAGAGAATTGAGTATTTTTTTTTTCAAAAAAAAAACGCCTTCAAGTTTGCAAAAAATTATTTATCAACGAGTTCATTTGTTTGTTTGTTTAATTATATTTTTATTTAATTCAATAATAACATAAATGAGATATTTTGAAGTAACTTTTCCAGTAGGGCCGAGACTTTATTTTTTCCACATAAACAGTTTAAATTAATGCAAATTTAAATTTAATTCAGATCATTTCTTAAACATGATAATAAACATTTAACAATTGTCTTTTATATTACATTTAACTTACTTTAATCCATACTTTACTTTATAATCAAGAAATGTAGCAGAGTATATAATTTTTATTTTTAAAATATTTTTTCATACCCTTTAGAATTATATTTATCTTGTTTTCATAATTTTAGAAAAGTTTTAGAGGTCAAGTTTGTTGGTTTGTTAAGTATACTTATATAAGAATTTAAGATACCGTGCAACATTTACCTTGTACAGTGACGGCTAAAACAATATATTTTATAAGTTATATACGCTTCATAGAGAGTTTAAGAAACTTCAACAAATTGAAAAATATGTATCAAGTTTAAAAACAAAAAGTTAGTATTCTTTACTAGGTTGTTATTCGTATTTATAAAAACCAAACATTTTAATGGCCAATAGGGCCCGTAGAAATAAAATGTAATAATTTGTTGAAACTTAGGTCATGAGTCTAGACTCTTATTGTATAATATATGGGTCAAATTTAAAATAATTTCTTCAAAAAATTTAGGCATTTTAGAGAAATTCACAAATTATTAAATTCAGTAAAAAAGTTATTAGACGTTTACGCTGTTGATAAATAATTAATCAAGTATTTCTTCTTGAAAATAGGTTTTTTTCACGAATGAACGGATATCACAACTGTCAAATTAATATTTCATAAAACTGTCTTATTATACGCTATCCAACAATTAATAAGATTGTCTCAAGGTTAATTTTAAATAGAAAATTATTATTCTTGTAAGACAATTCTCACCTTTATACATACATTAATTGACTACAATATAGTTCAGATGAACTATAGTTCAATTAGCGAACTATTTTATTTTATGAATATATATTATAATTATGTGAAATATATATAATATGGCATTATTTATTTAGTGATAAAGACAATAGAGATATCATTTATTTAATGACATTTAATCTGTAAAGTGATGAAAAGTTTTGTCGGTGGTCCATTTAATATTCTACAGGGAAATAGTATTAAGTCTCATAATTTTTAAATTATAACCACTATGTTAATTTGAAAATTATAAACAAAACCTACAACTTAAGAATCAGGGAAATTGTATAAATGTGAGTTAAAAAAATAAAGTATTTTACTGTAAATTTATACTTCAAATACTCGTGATCATAAAAACATCAGATTTCCTGTACAAGTGTATATTGGTTTTATATTTATTTGAAGTATGTATGTAAGAACAAACTAAAGAGAGCGTGGAAGAATATTTATAATAAATAATTAATTAAAACCAATAAATACCTGAAATAAAAGAAAAGCGTATCCTTTAGGCGGAAAATAAGACTTGCTCTCAGCTTTGTGAGGCCAGTCGACTACCAGTTGACCAAATCTACGGAAACTAGCTGTGATTTCATCTAGAAGATAAATGTAAAATACAAATTAGGTTTCATCGACATAAATATTCAAACAAAATCGAAACTGTTTATTTTTCGAAATTGGCGGCAGAGTAAGAAAATATAAACGAACCTTCGTCGATGTCTGGTGGCAAGCCACCTACAAACACTTTCCTGGAAAACCTTTCGCTGCTTTCCGATCCTTGACTGTGGGGCGACGACCGAGACGGCGATGTCAGAGCTTGCACTGATGTATCGATCAAATGCGAACCAGGGTCGTCCAACAATCCCGTTTGATCTTCAAGTGTTTGAAAGAAGGGCGATTTACCTGTAAACAAAAACGAACGAAAAAATTAAAATTAAATTTCTTACATAATATCATATATATATATATAAAATGTACAGAATGATCCATCAAGCATATGCTTATGGATTATCCACATTTTTTCATTTAATAATAAATTAACTTAAATTATTGAGATTTTTTTCTGAGAAGGTATATACTTTTTTTAACTAAACATTTTTTTTTGAAAATATTGATGTATCTGCCTAATTCAAAATTTGAACGAACGAGTAATTTATTAGTTATTTAAATGTTTATATTAAGAATAATAGTTCTTAAAAATAATATCAGTACGTAATATTTTATTATATGTAATACCTACTGGATCTAGTATATTTTATTATAGCATTTTTATAAATTATTAATATTTATAGATTAATATTAACTACAGAAATGTTCAACCTATCATAGCGTCCATATCTTTCAAACTAATATTATTATGGACCTATTATACTTAGTATAGGCACACAAAGTTAAATAACTGGAAAACTATATAATATAACGTTCAAATTTTGATTTTGATTGGTAAGTCAACATTTTCAGAAAAATTATCCACTAAATAATTTTCATTATAAAAGACGTAGGAAGAGGGGGAAATATTGTTTGAAAAATAAGAATTTGGATTTTCGTAGAACACTCTTTAATTTCCTTAATAGTATTGCAAAAAATCTGAAGAATTTTAAAATACGGTTTTGAAGTACTTATATTTAAAAATACCAAAAATCAGGTTTAAAATAACTCATCATTATTGAAGAGGAAAAGGGAGGTGAGCATGTTCTGTGAAAAATCCAGTAAGTACATGGTTGGTAAATAATTAGGCAGGACACATGAAAAAAATAAATAAAAAAGAACGTAACTTACATGGTAGTTATCTATATGTTAGAGCAAACAGTTCGTCGGATAAACGAGATGCATATATCTAGCTATATTGCATGGGTGGACGGGTTTGGGGGGGGGGGGCGTGCATATATATTACACAAATCTCCGTGAGAACTGTATAATATAATATATACCTTTATTTATGATTATTGCGTACAAGCGCACTCGCGTATTCACAAAAGTATTTTCGTTAACGCAGTGGAATAGAAAATGTTCAGATCCAATTATTAGCTCACTGATGAATGAAACGACGAATTATATCGGTATAATAATATATACAAGCGCACAATAGTATACCCTCGACTAAACGTATCCAAGACGTTTTGCGGAACACGGCATTTCATCCACAAACGAACACACAATATTTACCTATATACTCGTACAGGATATATTATAAGCCTGCTATACACCTTTAGCTATAGGTACACAGTATATGACATTATAATATAATAACTATAAAATATAAATAATATATTTTATAGAGTTGTCATAGAGTGCTTTCTATGCGAGACTTTTGGGTTGTCGCCTCCCGCTCCTCCCCCGGGAGAAACGTTCAAATAGAAAATATTAATGATACACCCGACGTTATTCGACAACGGCGTGCGAAGGATCAAGCGATTTTTTCTCCTCTCTATGTTTATATACAAATATACACGCCGCAGTGCACGAATAATAGGAATACATTACGCGAATTCGGATGTTGACAGGTCTCGAGGACAGATCTGCAAGGGATATATTATTATAAGGACGACGAAGACGGGATATCATTCATTCATAAATTTATATACGTATACGGGTACAACCAACAATGCGGTTTGCCCAACGGAAATAATATAATAATAATAGTTATATTTATATGATGTATCCTCGACAACCTCTCCACAGCAGCACTGGCGGGTCGAGTGAGTGATAACTACGGCGTGTATAAAAAATACGGGTCACGATGGAAAAATGATATTGCCACAAAATCGATGATATAATAGCGAACAGTAGGTGATTTTTGTACGTAACCATATTATTAAGGTTTAGTAGGTAATTATGATGATCACACACAAGTCAATGTAACATCAATAAAGAAAAATAAATGCACTTTAAACATTTGACACCCCTCAAAATATACCACTTCTATAAATATGCCACTGCATACGACCCACTTAAGAAGCCGCGACCGAACCGATCCGGAACCCCACCGCCCACAATCGAGCAAGAAACATGCCGAAACGAGTTTTAATCATATCATTATCGGCACTTCTACTACGCATTATTCGTATTGATTTCCTGTACGTTGTGCGAACTTTGCATTTAATTACATTTTATATTATATAGCAGGTGGCCCGCTGCAGCTATCTCCCTCTACAATAGTAATAATCGGAGTAAATCACTTTTTAAGTCTAGTATAATTATTTTGGTTGAGATTGAATACGAGAGGCAGGTACCTACCGGCTACATATGCTTTTTGAAAAATGTTTCAAACGTAGTGGCAGGTTTTGTTCTGTGCATTTTTATTTAACGAGTGACAAAAGAATAATGGGCATACATGTATTAATAATGCTCGTGTCGACCGTCATCCCTTTCTCTCACGATCGCTCGGTCGGCTTTTGATATTAATCGTCATTATATCGTACATCTACTTCACGCGTAAAATAATATACAGTGCGGGTCAGCGTATATTATTCACGTAAGGCTAACACGGAAAAAACCGATGGAAGAACACGGTAACCCACCCTGTATACGTACAAAGCTCATACTACTGTATAACAACTGTTTACCTGCGGTCTCCTGTATATTATACCTACAGAATTTCTCGCGACGCACACGACAATCCCCTATACATACATATTATATTATATATACGACCCTTGGCCCAAGTCCACAATGTCGCCTCAGGTTTTTTCTTTACCCTTTAAAGTGTTGAACCGTTTTGACGGGTGTTTTCAACGATGTTTTAAATTCTCTTTGGTGAACGTCTCCAGCGCTCTATACTTATACATCCATCCTATATAGGCCCTCGCTGTACACAAAAGGACCCTATATTTGAATTTTAAATCGTAAATTTTCGCTTAAATCGATTTCAACATTTTGACACATCTAAAAGTGAATTCCACTCATCGTAATATATACCTATCCTACATAATATTATGATTTATACATATTATTATTCTGTTGTATGCGTGCGAATATCGGGTGGGATGACGTTCTTCTCCGTATAATATAAATATGACTAATATGAGGTACTTATATAGCGACGCGGCCGAATTACGAATGCGTATACGATAGTTTAATTACGCATAATAACATATAAAGGTAAGCGCCTATATTATGGTTCGAGCTAGTTAAGGAAATTTTAGGTATTTTTATTAGGTGCCTACATGAGTTATAGAGATGTATACTCATAGTGCTTAATCGAATACTTATTATTATTGGACTTTAAATCGTACATTTTCGCTTAAATAGATTTCAACATTTTGACACGTCTAAAAGCAAATCACGCTCATCATAATATATTACTATATATATGATATTATTATGTTGCGTGATGTATTGAGTTGAGTTATATATCCTATATGATATAATAAGTGCCAAAGATATACAAATATATGTCATTAGTGACAACAATACTAAAAGGTATATATATATTAAGCCAAATATTACATCAATATCAATATTTTATGCATTTCATGATATTCAAAATCGTCAATAATCCATAATATTATAAAATGGTAAAAGTCAATATTTTTGTTCTTTAAATGAAACATCTCTATTCGTAATTAATTGTTTAGTGTAATTAACGTTCACTATGCTGTATAGATCACGCGAAAGTTTACTATGTAACTGTAAGTATAGGTACTTATAATGTAATATTGTTATAACACTGAACTCTGACCCTCTATCGCAATCAGATAATACATTTGTCGATTATATACATGATAGGTAGTTCTAAATTTAATATCTGGAATTGAGCACACAGGTATCCGTGGGGATTTTTGAACTTTTGTACGAAACGAATTATTTTTTTCTTGTCTCGTTTTGTCGCTACCTATATATATCTTCCACCGTTGTGTTGTACTCGCGCATCGGTGACGACCTTTTCAGTTTAATTTTATTAAGGCTCATATACATGGAACTTACAAAGCACGACTGTCGTATTGCAGCTGAAGTAAATAATTACGCATATATATATATATATATACACGCAGAATAAGGTAAACATACCTACCTATATGGTTAGAGCTAGTTGGAGAATTTTTTTCGTATTTTAATTACCTAGGTACATGAGATAATATAGAGGCGCGTAATATAGTGCTCAATCGAGTAATTCGCAACACTTGATAAAAAAAAAAGAATGTTAACTACATATATATTATACACGAAAAGTAAAAAAAAAAAATGGAAACCATTTCATTTCGAGGCGCGATAATACAAAGTAGTAGTAATATAATATGTAAATACACGACACCACAGTGCATTACACTCTGCTGTTTACCAATGTTTTACGTTATACCTACGATGATAACGTGCGAACCGGGTCATTATATAGATTGTGCGCGTATACGGCATTTAAGCGCTTTATACATTTTCGCAATATAACCTCTAACCGAAAAACTGCACATAATGTACACACTATATATAATATATTAAGTTCTATTTGTACAATATGTAAACCGTGTCCCAGACAGATGTTACATAATGTTCAGAAATAATTTTCATTTTCAAATCCCATTCGAGTACTTCCGAGGAATTGTATTCCAATGCGTTCGATACTTTACACTTTAAAATACATTATACGGCGTGTACGCTATACACAATATCCAAGACGCGTTGTTTTAACGGTCCTTATAAAAAAAAAAAATAAAAAAATAACATTGAAACAAATCTAAACATTTATACGATAGTGCAAAGCAATAAATAACGCGACACTTGGATACTAAAAAAAATGAATATAATAATATATAAACATAATATAATATAATATTACAATAAGACAATTATAAGTGCACGGTATTAATATTGTTGGCGTTTCTCCATCGTTTTAATATGCGCGTGAAAAAAAATAATAATAAAATGTAAATTATTTCATTAAAACAAAAAATTTAAAATAATAACATGAAGGTATAGAAATATTATGTTAAATATAGGCCATTTATAACAATCATCTATATAATACCATCTACCTATATAAGTATATATACACGTACGAGAAGAAAAAGCAGTGATTGTTTTTTTATTTGCGTTTTCATATATAACTCGGAGTAAATATTTCACAATAAATATTTATTATTTCATTAAGACGGAATTAGTTCATCATTTTTTTAGTCTCGCATCCGCATTATTATCGACGCAGCGGAAGGACAAAAATCTCTTCAAAAGATTCTTTTATTACAGGGAAAAAAAGAGGAAAAAAAGCCCAACGACAATGCCGGGTCAGCGGCGCGGCGGCGGCGCGTGGAAAAAATTGAAAAGGAAGAAAAAAGTTTATTATATATACTACGAAAACGATTGCTTCCGGTTAGGATATTATATATAGCTGTATATCTATGTCCAGGAGCTAGACGCTGCGCACTCATTACTGTGAAAAAATACGTTTTCTACGATGGACTTTTGTTCACCACGTCAACCCTCCTCTTTTGGAAGGGCTTACTTTCCCACCGTGCACTTACGTCGCAAGTTAAGTTCGTGCATTTATAATTTTCGGTCCATACCTATACTACTAGGGTCCGAGAATAAATCAGTATAAGTACCTTCATGAGTTTTGTACCGAAAAAAAGATACAAAAAAGGTCATAGGATAGCCTCTAGCGGCCAGGAGTATATTTTTAATAATATCCTGGTCACGATTCAGTTTTTAATAAAATATCATAAATGATATATTACATTATGGGACATTTAAATAAATTCAAATTGCTTACGTGCATTCTCAGAATAAGGTCGATACTATTACATTATATTGTATGATACATAATACATTTTTAATTTAAATTTATTTAATTTTTATAATTTTTGCAATTGTCAATTTTAACTATAATCGCAAACTTTTATGTAACTTTTAATGTAATTCTATATTATGTAGGTTTTTATGAAATTGAAAATTAAATACATTTTTAACTACAAATTGAAAAACGTAGGTATACTAAAAGATAAAGTTTTGGGGGCGCAATTTCGTTATGACTATAAAAATTAGAATATATAGCGGGTAGGAAAAATAATAAAGCCAAGTTGCGTTCCCAAAACGGGGGATGCAAGTTACCGGTTTAATTTAATACCTGCAAAATATACATTTTTTGGGACGCGATTATAGTGTGCAGCGTCTAAATATTTATTCCATTTAATTTGTCATTATTATTTGAATTGCTCTCATAGTCTTACACAATATAGAACGCGTTATTATGCGTGTGCGCTCTTCGTTGCAGTAACATTATAGCTGCTTCTATTGCCGCCGGGCGCACGTAAACCGCAGCTTTTCCAATACGTGTTGTACACGACCGATAATAATAACAACAGATGCAGGTAATAACAATAATAAAGATGATAATAATGCAATGAAAGTAAATTTAATATAATATCATATATTATTATATTCATATGCACAAGGCGCGCGCGATAACGGAACCAAAGGCCAAGAGCGGCGGCTTTAAATAAAATAAAAAATATTTTAATTAAATGCGGAAGAGCGAAATACGTAGTTTTATTTTTAAAAAACGCACCTACAATGCAGAACGGGTCACGATTAAGTTTTTCGACATCAATACTATAGTAATATGTATATTATTATCATGACGTAAATATTATAATAAAAATGTCTGTGTACGCTCCCTATGTCCCGAGTAATAAAAATTATATTTTCGTGGCCATAAACGTGCGTTCGGAGTTCGACGCGTAACCTGCCGACTATATTAAAATACTATATAATATTGTACATCGGTACCTACGCAGAAATATCATAACTTATATCGATTTTACCGTAAAAAAGTACAAGTCCGCGTAATTATCTTGTGTCGAGGCCGATATAATTTATCAATTAGTTATATTTTTAACTTTTTAAGTAAAATGTAAATCATTTATTTTAGGCTCGTAGTGTAATTTTAAAACAGTCGTTGTATATAGACACTGAGTATTATTTTTTAGAACAATAAATATTATAAAACAACGACATATTAATATAATAGTCGAGGCGGAGAGTTTTAATAAGTTCGGATGCGTAATAACAATTTATACAACAATAAAATTCGAGTTCGAGATAATTAATCTCAGATTCGTTTATAATACTGCAGTTTCGCATAAATAACAATAATTTTGTTATGATCTCCCATGCAAAATATGTATACCATTAGTATAAACGCACACTATTTATAGTGATTGTGTGTGGCTGTATCACCGATTCGCATTCAACCGACCGCGTTATACATATTCAGAAATTGTAAATCTATAATACCGACTTACGTCCCTTACAAGTATAATAATATATATATATATATATATTTATATGTTTGTGCGGCGACCCACAAATATAGATGTTTTTTTTACCGTTTTAAAGCATTGTGAGTAATAATAATAATGTAAACTCTATTACACAACACCACTTTATATTAGTGAACCGTCGAGGGACATTCCCTATAATATGTTATATATTTTACAATATTTTGAACGTGATTAATTTAAAAAGCGTGGTTTTTTTTATAAATATATATATAGGTAGGAGTTACCTATATTTTTTATACTATATAAATATATACTCTTCAGAGTAATGAATTTTTCAAACTCGAGATTTTACGACGCACATAGCACACAGCGGCCGCTGCGGCAAACGTTTTAATCGAATTTGTATTGCTCCTATCCGCAGACACACTCACATAATATATAAATGAACGATGCGTATATTATATTATATAGTTGAGTGTATAAAATGCTCGAATTTGCCCGATAAAATATTAAGTACGTTCGTGGAGTGAATTATTATTATAACGTAATATTTATTTTTGCACGTTTCGCAGCGAGTTTATTATAATATAATATACATACAGACTCCGATTATAATCTCAGCGTCACTCCACAAACATACACATAGAAAAGAGAGAGATATAGAGTGTGAGAGAGCAAAGCCGCAGGCCGGAGGGATATAATTTCAATAGTCCGCGAGTGAATAGTCACTAAATACATAATACTATACTATACAAGCTATATACATAATTGTAATATTATGTACGATTATAAAATTAATATGAACGGCGTATATCACGTGTACCCATAATTGAGGAAAAAAATTCTAAACGGGTTTCACGTAGGGCGGAATAAAACATAATCATTTGTAGGTAGATTTTGTACACTTATTCACGAGCCAGAAGTGTACAACACATTACGTAGGTAATGCCTTTATTATGTAATAATGTACCCTGTATACGCGATACACCTACGCAAACTGGAAGGGCAATAAAAAAAATAAAACCTAAACATGCAGAATAATAAAAGTACGAATACACATTATCATCGGATAGCTTAGCACAGCTAATAACTACGACGCCGACAACACGTCGCAGCTATAGGAAAATTATGTGAAGTTTGAAAAAATTACGGTGTGCCGTGATGCACTTAATTAAATGTTTTATTTTTATTAAATGTGTATGTGTAAATAAAAATAAAATGTACTTTATACAGGGTGTGATCCGTTTAAAATAGGGCACTCCTAATTTCAAAAAAAATTAATTTTTTGAAAATGTACTTATTTTTTTTTATAATTTTAAGTCATTAAAAAACAACATTATTAACTATTTTTTATTGTTATATTTTTTTATGAAAACGTGCATTTTTATTCCTTATTCCAAAGCAGAATATTATTTAAAGTACCTACTTAGATGATACATAATAATCACGTTTTGTATGAGTAGTTTACGAGTTATAAGTATTTTAGATTACAAAAATTATAACAATTTTAGATGAATGAAGTGGAGTGGTACAGGAATTCTCCGCAAAATGCTGATCCACTACTCCGCTCATCTAAACTTAAACCACTCAAGTATAATATTAATAAGCTACTGTCTGAATTTTGATTTGTAGAAATCGAAATATTTCGAATAATATTCTGCTTTGGAAAATAACATTAAAAACGTTTGTTGTTATTCAAACATTTTAAAAACGATATCGATACAAATCAAATTATATAGAAAATTATTTTCATAAAGGTTAGTGTTTTCTTGAAATAATGAGTGTCTCGCGTTAAATGATCACATCGTATATATAAAAACATCGGGCAAAGTATACAAAGACCGGGCAATGTAAACATTGCTGATAGTCTACTTTGCCCGTAACATTATATACATGTAGAAAGATTTTGAGGGGAAAGAGAGAGAGAGAGAGAGAGAAAGAGAGACGATCGCGTAAAGCTTCCGATTTTATTTTTTCTTACAGAAAGCTAATTCACGTGCAGGCGGCTGTGGAAGCTGCTGCAGTGAGCGGCGCGGGTAGACACGCGCGAGCGAGAGGAGCGAAGAGGAAGAGTGCAGCCGATCGGGTCGTCTCCGGTCCCGTTTCGCCGCATGCCCTCCTCCAGCCGTCCACAACCGTGGCCGCCGACAACGGCCAACCCACTCGCGCAAAAGCAGTCTACCGCCGCCGCCGACGTGCGCGCGGCCGTCAAAGACGACGGTATTGCGTGTGACCCACTCACGCGCGCGCACACCCCTCCGACGGCCAGACGTAGCAGCAGAGGTCAATGACACACGCACGTGCGTATATGTATGCTCTCCGCCACTGACGCCGCCAGCCACCACCCACACCACCGACCTCGTCACATCCCCTGCACCGGGGTGGTGATGGAGCACGTGCCGCGGACGATCGTTTCCCCTCTCTCTCTTACGCCAAGCTGTGTGTGCGTGTAAACGTGTATGGTGTATACTGCATATTATAATGTGTGTATATGTCAACGACGCATATTCGTACCTGCTGCCGAGCACAGAAACCGACACACACACGCGCACACACCACTTTCTGGAAGAGTAATACTTCGTCGGTCATATTTTATTATAATATTATATAATAGGTAAGTACATCGTATACCACTATAATTATAATACAAATTTATGGCTCATCCTTCCGTCCACGTCAAAGACTATATAGATTCAAGCACTGACTACCGCCACCTTGCGACGGTGACGATGGATTTTTAACAGCTTACCATATAATTCCATATTTTGTAACAGAATATTTTTCACAGAAAACTACGCCATGGAAGAAACAAAACATATCGATCATAATATTATAGTATGTATTTACTGATGGATTTTGTATAAGCGATTCAAGTGAGAGACTGTGGCAGATGAAAATATACCCTATAATTACGAATTTGCAACATGGTGGATCACCGCAGCTTTGAACGATTATGATTCATGATTTATATATATATACTGAGGGTTCCATATTCTGCACAAACATCAAAATTTTGAGGAAATTATTTTGTCTTGAAAAACGAAATTAAAAATATCAGTGGCTGTAATTATAGTAACACAAACTACATAGAACCATATTATAATTTGTCTGGTAAGATGTATACATTACGAAATACAGTGTTAAAAAGTATAACTCCACCAATGTATGGGAGTTTATCAATAACACATACATAAACATGTAAATATCAACAAAACAAGCGCCTTACGTGAATATAAAATATTACCGTGTGTAGGTACACGTGACCAAATCGACCGAGTAATAAACAGTTACCTAATGCCGATTTTAAGTCATAGGTATTGTAATGTAGCGGCATGTTACCATGTGACCAACTTGTTAGAAACATAAATACCCTCCAACAGGGGAGAGTTGGGGGAAAGGTCTCTCGTGACACGAAAACTAAATTTCAACGAACCAATTCATGTAATCAAATCAAGCTATATAAGAGTTTTAAAAACTGATCTAAATTTAATTTTATGTCTACTTGATGAACTTTCCAAGATTTTTGATTTTGTTCCCTTAAATTTTGTACCTATAATATAAAACTTTATAACCTTTCAAAGAAATGACAATGAAAACAAAATATGGAAGTGTTGATCTTAAGCAGACTTATAGGTTATCATTTTGTCTCATAAAAGTAACAAATTGAAATTCGATTTTAGAAATATTATCACTGAACTGCATGTTGGAAATGTGTTATAATGTCATGTTCGAAACGTGAGAAAGCGTAAACTATTATGGTGAATTTCGAACATATACCCACAAACTTGTGATTATTGTACATTTACACTGACAAACACTATCATACTGCGTAAGGCGTGGAAAAAATCAAAATGCCTAAACACCTGAACGCAATGCCATGTCGTTGCCAATCTCCATAAAACATAAATTGAAACAAAAATAAATACCCGTGCTCAAAAGCTAAACTAATAATTAAAAGTACATATTTTAAATTGCCCTAACTTCAAAATTTTAGTGCAGATATGATTATATTATATTATAAAACCATACTAAACCAAGCGATTAGTATAATCGATTCTATACATTAAAATGATGTTCATATCAAATTATAGTATAAAAATGTTACAACCGATTTTGTAGTGTTGGTAATTTTTACTTATTACCAAAACGTCGTGTTCAGGTTACGAATAACGTAATATTTGAGAAAATACAAAAAAAATACCATTTTAAACTATAGGTACTAGGTAGGTATATAAAGAGTGAGTATGAATATCGTATTGTCGTATGAGAAACCGTCCTTCTCTCCACTCTGTGCAACTCAACAGGGTAAAGTTTGTTTTATTTTTTTACTTTCCCAAGACTATGGTACAAAGACAGCTTGAACGTCACTCGAGAATTATATCATAGAGATCGGTCGAGTTATTTTCAAGATATGCGCACGGCGTGGCGTGCGTTTCTGAGGAGCTTGGCGTATAGTATTAATTTAAATAGTTTTGGTTTATGCTATATATATATATAAACTGTCGTTTAATCGTTAAACAACAAACGGAGAGGAAATATATTTTACCGTCGGTTGTTTTTCGGCAATAACAATCAACGGTTTCTTTGATATACTTGCAGTACATAAAAGTTTTCGGCAAAATCCCCCGGATAATCCCTTTGCAGTAAAACGTTTGAAGACACTACGAAGGATTTCAGAGAAATTATTTTCATTTTAATAATAACTATAAAAATATTGCCACACAGTTCGGTAAACAAGTCGCAATGAAAAGTTTTTCACGAGAACCGTTATCAACCGCAGACACGGTGTCACAATCGTAAATTATCGTTTTATTATGGTTATATACGCATTCATTCAATAATTTATTCGCAATAGAAATCATAATAAATTAATGTCAGACTCGGTTAACTGAAACGAAAAAAAAAAAATAACGGCAAATTAATTAACATGAGTTATTGTGTTCAACGATATGGTAAGTTCCATAAAATATGCGAATGAAACAACAACGCACATAAATACAGGGTCATTTTTGTTAACTCACATTTTTCGGTTAGTTTATGAAAGAATTATGTGTTTAAAACATTTTTATCGGAAAATGTCGACTAAAAAATATTGAATATTGAACCAATATAAGTATGGTTTATTGTAATTGATAAAGGTATACGATTTTGATGTTTATATATTTAGTTGACGTGACAACTGCAAGAAATATATAGAGGTACGCCTACTGAAAATGACTAAACTTTCTGACATTCGATATACTAATATTTTAGGTACCTACATAAAATAATATCAAATACAAATTATAGTTCGCTTTGTATACATTAAAAAGACATGATAAAAATAAAATGGTATAAACAATATGCAGTGAAATAATTTGTAATAAACCACAACCATTCAATATTATACATTATATGGATATGAAAATATTTCCTTTTTGTAAAAAACATGAAAAATGATCGTAAAAATGTCTTTGGCGTGAAAAAATTCACCCTGCAATAATAATATCGCGCGGACGACTATACGCACGGTGGTGTGTTCTTGCATCATAAATATTGTTATATAATATTATTATTATCTGTTTATTGTACGAGAAAAACGTCAAACTATAATATATTATGTCTTTTCGGAATAGCGTGCGGGCCAAGAGCAAATGCCGAACTACGGGCATATATACTGTACTATCAGGAGAAGAAGAGATCGAGGTACCAAAATCTTTAACCCCGTGCACGGATAAAGGTGTCTTATGCATGAAGGGTCGTGGATCTGGGACGATATTATCTACGCACTATTATAGTGCTCCCAAATTTAGCCGAACCGTTTTCAAACCGATTACATATATACAAATAAGAATTAAAGGTATTCCTATACCTAACATATTATGTCCTATATTATAAAATACGATTCCAGGAACCGTTGATTCATTCGCCGTCCTGCGTAAACTCCACATACCTACGTAATATTATATAATGTATATTGTAAAACAGTGTGCTATATATAGGCAGCGTTGACAGTATTGTTAATACGGTCAAATGAAGCGCTTTTCGTTGGAAAAAAAACTTTTCCGGCACTTAAATCATACCCACGGCGAAAACGTTGCCATTTTATGGTTATTATTATTTTATTTTTTATGATTAGTGATCAGGTTCAGGTGTTTATATTTGGAACGACCCATCATAAATCCAATTCACTGCTGTTTATGAAATTCGGTTACATTAATTTTATCGAACAATGTTTATATACAGGTATATAGGTACACGCGTAGCTCTACTCCGCTATTACAAAGACGCCTAGCGAGAAATAATTAAAAGAAAAAACATTAATCTTCAGAGAAGAGAAGAGAAGAGAAGATTATATTAAACGGGAGAAAATTAAACGATCACGCTATTTTCAGAGGAATAAACTTTAAAAAAAATTCTAAAATTATCAGGGAATTGAAAAGAACTCGCACAAGGTTATATATTTTATTATATATGTATCATAAATATTCCGAAAACCATTAAGGATGAACGTTGGGAAAATGAAAAATGCGATAATTAACCAAACTATTAATTAAAATAAAAAAGTTTTTCCAATAATTATTTAATTGATTATACATTACATTTATTCCTCACAATTTGTCATCAGGTAAATAAAGCGCCACGGAAAGAGAACATTTTATCGTTAAATTTTTACACCATTAAATCAATTAACAAATTACTAAAATACATTGCACTCTTGTATATTATAAATTTTACTTATATTTAGATTTCTGTGTACAGAAAAACAAATTTAAAAACAAACATTACGTTTAAATACACTTTATTCATTATTAATAAAAATATTTATACTTGCAAGTTATTTCTGCGGAAACGGTAATGAATACGTTGCGGCGGTGCTTCCCGTATATGTACTGTTTATACGCTGCAGCATACTTAAAAATAATATTAATAAAAATATTATCACTATATATGAGGATGATGATATTTCCTTTTCCTGTCATCCGAGATAATACATCAACCTAAACTTTGCTAAGTACCAGCATTCCCATTTGCATAATTGCTGGTACGTCGTTTGTGAAAGTTCAGACACTAACGACGCCATTACAGGGTTGGTAAGCATTAAAATGGCCGCTGCACACACAAAAATTCTCGGACTCCCAGATAGAGTGGCGGCTGTTCGAGGGGATAATGGGGGGATGATGTGTATATGGCGATCGTTTTGTTTTCTTTAGATAACGTGCTAAATGTTCATCAAAGTAGACGGGTTTTTTGTGCACATATTAAAACGATTGGGAATAAAAAAAATGCAACTACTTTTGAGTAACGTCATGTTGTTTATATTATAATATGGTACCTACACATTTGTCAAATTAGATCGTCATGACGTACCTACCTACTTATGATAATATACGTTCTACAATATTTAAGTCGTTGTGAAACGAGCGGTAATTCATAAAGCAATGTAGAATTGTACAGAGCTGTGGTTCTGATAAAATATAATACTTATAATAACTGAAAGCGCATGATGTTTGAAAGTTTCATTTGAAACTTTTTAATACGTATACGAATAAGAAATGCGACAATATTTATATCCAACAACAATTAAATGAGAAATGAACTTTTTTACGTAAGCAAATATATAATAATTGTATATATCATTATTGTGATCATACTTTAACAATACCATTCGAATTCCGTTTATAAATACATATATATATGTTATTAAGAAATATATACATATTTTAAGAAACATTAATAAGTGGATAGTTTTGAAATGGGAAGCTATGCAAGAGTTAAAATGTAGGTCAAACAGTTCTTATTACAGGACTCTCTTAATGACGGTAGCCTGCAAACAGTAGAAATTAGACCCAAAAGTTAAAAGTAACAACCCATTATCGAGTGTTTTGGGTTTCACAATATATATATATCCAAGATATTACATAATGTACGGCGCAACAGTACATAAACATGCGCATACACACATACAATATATATATAATGTTATAGATTTTTGATTGATTTCTTGTTTTTTTTTGTCTCCGCGCGAAGTATGCTAACATTATACAATAAACAGTATGATATATATAGTAACAGCAATAATAGCTAATAATTTACAATCAATATATAAAATATTGAAATAAAAAACATGTATAAAACGTAGAAAGCGAATTCGGTCGCTATAGAGGGCCCGGTTATACAATTCATATTATTATATAAATTCAAAAAAACAATCTTCGGCAAACGTTTCGAACCGGTACTCAGCGGTAGTCAATCACAGGTCTACCTATACATAACACGCTCGCAAGATAGTTCAGTTTTTATGAAACGCATTTTAAGCACTTGACACTTGGCGCTGCGCATACTATGTATTATACGTTATAGTAGGTATATTAAACTCGTACAAGCGCGTACGTCATACTTGGAATAATATTATGCAGTTGATTTATGTAGTAATTATAAAGTATATTCTTCAAGTTTTGCGCACGCTGTATATTGCGGTCGTGAAATACGCAAACACTCTTTTGTATTCAGTTTTGTTTTGTTTTTTTTAATAAACGACACGATAAATAATGAAAACTTTAAAAGCTCGCGCAAAGACACACACAGTATTAAAAAGGACCACCCAATTTCCGGTTTTTAAGCTCCCGTCGTCTTCACCGTAGAAGGTACACATACATATAAAAGTCGAGAGTTAAGTCTTAAAACCCTAAACTTAAAATCGACTCGACTACACGTACATCTATAATATATATATAGTATAAATCGGCGTGGATTTTCTAAATATTGTAGTTTTTGTTTTGTCTATATCGCACTGGAGCTTACAAGTTATACAGACAGTTTATTTGCGGCTCTGTTCTCCCGGAGAAATAAAAAAAAAGATGATATACCTTTCGTAAGTTTTGTTATAAAGGACTAAAACGTTCGAAACAGTTAAAGAAAGATTGTAAATAATATACAGACTTCCCAAATAGATGATGATTTTTGAACGGAATTGTTTTTTTCTTTCAGATAACTGATATATTTTTATTTTTTGAACTACACATGAAATACCATAAGGTAAATTTAAAAATAAAACATACAATTCTTACGGTACCTGGATATTGTTTTAGAACTAGTATAGGTAGACTTTTAGTAGGTCAACCATTGATTTTTTATACTGAAAATATTGTCATACAATCGTGTACATACATCAGCTACATTTTATAGGTATACCTATTACTTTTAACTCATCTAAACTATAAATGAGCATAACGATATATTTTTGAGGTATATAACACACGATATTCGTTCAAACATTCCAAATAAAATTCATAAAGAATCATAAATATAAATTCCCCAGTTCACAAAAACGTAGGTATAGAAAAGGATAAAAAACAGTATAACAGATATAATTGCGTAGGTAGGTATTCCAAATCATATATAAAAATGTTTCCTTCAAAAATATATATCGAAAATAACAAAAAAGAATAATATTTCACTGTTTACAATTAACGTTAGTTAAACTTATAGGTTGTCAAATAGTCAATAATAGAGTCATCGCTTTTATACTGTTGTAAACAGTTTAGTGTTCACAACTATATGGCTTTGAGGGAGGAAATATTTTCGTGGGACTAATGAGCGCGACGATATAATAAATTAATAACGGTTGGATGCGTACGCCATTACACTATTATTTTTTTTCCCCATTTCACCTCTCTGTATACAGTAATATAATTGTAATACACGACCGTATATACGTATAATTATATATATAGTTGTACCGAGGCAGCGGCTATAGCAAATAATGCACCGACATTGGCAGAAACGAGAGAATAATGCCAAGCGACGATACCGATTAATCACGAACGATTTGGCATAATTACTACGACTTTCGTTCGTTTACGACGTGATACATAATATTATAATATATTATATTAAAATTATGTATAATATCCGTGTAAACATGAATAACGCGATATTCGTTACAGTATAAAAACTTTTTTCGGGACACAAACTGCGGCGAGTATATCGCATGATATACAATATAATATGTATATGCACACGATGTCTACATTCTATATATATACAAGTTTATAGGTAGGTATGCTATATTTTTTTTTATCGGAGCCACTAAAAAGATGGCCTTTGCGCGCCGGCATCGTGAATTCGCTTATCGTTCTGACCCTAGAGAAGAAATTTGTGGTTTTTCCAACGTCGTCGTCGATAATTTATGTTACACTGCGTTTAGAGGATAATATGTACCCACGTGTAGGTATACACTTACATTATTACGAGATGCGTGTGTATAACCCTTAACCTTTTATTCGTATTGGCAAATTTAACGAACGCAAGACCTTATAGTTACGCAACGCGTGCTTTGCATGAATCGATCATAAATATTATTCAATGTCCATAATACCCTTAGAATTTCTTCGTTGTTGTGTCTGCTGCAGTAAGCGCATTTTTCTTTTCTTCCACGTGCATAAACAACAATATTATAATGGTGATGAAAAAACACAAAACGAAAAGCGACGCGAATTGGATCGTTCCTGTTTATATATATATATATATGTATACTGTAACACAGAGAACACGCCACGCAAGTTTGGCGAACGAAAAGGTTTTAAAAAGTACCTATTTTAAATATAGGTTCGTATCGTGGTATCGAACACGAGCAATGGTGATTTTATCACGCAACATATTATATACCTTCCTCGGGTAGTCGGGTATATAGTATAATATTATATAGATATATACACAATACAATAATATGTATATTGTAAGCGTATATTATCATTGTGTTTGTTTTTCTTAAATATTATTGTAAATCATGAATTATAGGTATTGGTCCAAAATTCGATTTTTATACATCCAAGTATTCCACTAAAAACTTTGCTTTGGAATAATAGGAATTAAAAATGCATGTAGTCATAAAAATAATTGAAAATGATTATGATAAAATTGTAAAACATATATTTTTTTAGAAACATTTTAATGTTTTATGACCTAGAATAATGTAAATAAAATACTTTCAAAATCGTTGATAGTTTTTGAAATAACGTGTGTCTATATATAATATATATATAAAACAACAGTAAAGTTATTTTAACGTCAGGGTTGAAAGCAAACTATATATTGTATATTTAATTGCGTTTCAATTACACATTGTTGATGTATAAATGCATTACCTGTGCATGTGTGTGTCAAATATATGTCTGTTGTAGTCACGTCATCGTGCGAAGTTATAGAGGATCGTGATACACATGTTTCAATACATTAAGAATATTAATTTAAAGTGATTTTGTGAGAGTGATAGACTTCACCGGCCATATTTCACTACACAGTATCATATTATTATCTTACTGCAGCCAAATATTTCATAAATATAGATTCTACGGATATTTTATACAAACGCGATGGTTATAATATGGCAGGTTGACATGTTATCCGAATATATTATATTATATTGTACATACCGTCATATATCTTTCGGTACACCTATGAGTTGTCAAACTTTGGCAAGTTTGCGATGTACACGCATGTATCTATATATAGTACGTATCTAGTTGATGGATATATCGAGGTGCGGATACAATTTTATACATATATATATACTCATGAAAGATTCATTAATAACTCCAAAGTTTCAGAAGTAACAGAACGCGAGGGAAGTTTTCATTTTCGTAGAGTATCTATAAATACAAGGCGATTCACCAAACATGATAGTGAGCAGACCCATTTCTCTTTAATAATTATTTTATAGAAATTATGATTCTTGGAATTTTTAAGGATATTTAATAGGACCATATCTTCAAATGGGAACTTAGATTTTGTATTAAAATTAAAGGAGCGGTCCTAAACAGTGTAGATGATTATTTTTTCTCTATTTATAGATAGTACCTAAATCAAAATTTGAGCGATTAGTTTTTGAATTATGAATTATTTAAATTTTTCTACTAAAAATGAATAATACCTGTACAATAATTTTAGTAATTAATATTGATCTATTAACATTTTATAATTGAAAAATATTGTCCAAGTATATAATAATTAATACGTAGTAGGTTAAACTGTATCCATAGTATATATATGTTTTATCCCTACGTTTCAAAACCTCAAAAGCTACTCGTTTGGATTTCAGTTCAGGAAGCGAAAAAAAAAGATTTAGATTGCATATCTTAAACTGTATAAAAAATCAAAGTATTGAAAAATACGGTCATTATCAGAATAGTTAAAAATGGGGGTGAACCTGTTTGATGAATCACCTTGTATATTATTTATAATATTAATCACTTTTTGAGGTTTCTGAGAATAAGTGATTACCTATAAAAATATTTACATCTCAATATTGTATGATAAATATTATTATATTTATTATTCGTGTGCTGGTAAAAGCAAATGTTTTTCTTACGTAAAATGTTTGCAATTTGTTGTTAAATTTGTTTTCAATACATATATTATTATATAGGTATATATTCTCATTGACTTCTTATATAATATATATAGGTACATGCGTACATCAGTGGAAATAAGGCACGAAATAAAAAAAAGTTCTATAGTTCGCATACACGTACCTATATATACTTACACTGAGTATATAATATATATATATATATATATTTATCTACGTTGACTTTAACAAATAGTATTTGTATTTACTTTTGTTTCCCTGTGAAAATAGTCTTACGTTAATTCCAACAGAGTTTAAACTTCTGGTGAAAACCGAAATACAAACCAGGTTGGACACACACGGCTCATATCAGGACACATACCTACGTGTATAGTTGAAATTTCTTAATATTAATCCAGAAATTGAATTTACCGACTACAATGCTCGTTGAACAGTGAAAATAAACGAATTTATTTTCGGTTCTACAGTTATATGTGGAATTATCAGCAAGGACCAACGTACGAGATTTTTCCTATTCGAGTAGAAGCTGGCTATACGCATATGTATATGACGTCGATAAGCGTACAATACAAGTTCGACAAGTAAATCGCAAATCAGCTTTTATTCGCTTTTCCGTGTACGGTATACCAAGTGATTATGTAAATACAATTATTATTATGAAAGTCTAAATATATAGTATTACAAAATAAAAATAATTATTTTCTTATATTTACTTTAAATTTTCTACCAACGCATAGACCATGCCACCACGGTGATGATCGAGATTTGAATGGTTTTCACACATATGCACCCATATATATTACATGTTATAAATTATACATAATATTACAAAAACCGAATTTGAATACAATATCATCATGAGAAATCTTGCACAAAAAGTATGACATGTGAATAAAAACGGTCGAGCTGCAGTGTAGTTAATAATGAGCAATGGCATACAATTATTATTATGAGTGGTGCAGATAATGAGAATATATTACACCTCTAGAGCCTTTTATTTCGTTATATAATCATATTATGTGTAGCAGTAAAAAAAATAGTCCCTTGTATAAAATATGTATCAACCTAAGTCATAAATATACAGATTACTATGATTTTCGAAAATCTTTACCGTAAAACCTGAAAAATATTATTCGAACAGAGATATTAATCGTATTATTATTGTAAGTGACAGGGCAGAGGCCGAGTAAATAATGGCATGGCCGCGGTTGGAGAATCGGTTAAAAAGAACGACATTTGTTAAAGGAACTTAATATAATGTGATTGGTGGGCAAACATTCTCGACCGGACGACCACTGCGCTGTCATACCCTAAGCTTCGCGTAATTCTTACAATATTCGACGCGCATCAATTTTAATCAAATGTCAGCATGCTGCAGCTATATAATCTGCTCTGTAGCGTGCGTCTTCCTTTTTGGTATAATTTATTTAACGATTAAAATTAAGAAGACGTCACATAAGATTTGTTGTCTTAATCTGCCGTTTACGAGTATAACGACAACGACGACGTTTCCTAATGACATTTTGTAAAATAAATCGATTCATCAAGAAAAGACGCATCAAAAGAACACGGCGATTTAGAGATTATTGTCACTGTACGCGGGATTGGTTTTTTGTTTTTGCAGTCCTCTCTCGGCGCCATTTCAAAGTTAATGCGTGAATCCGCGTAATACCCATACATTGCGTTTATCGTGTAAAAAATGCTGTAGACAGCGCAGCGTAAGTACAGCGAACAAATAATAATAAGAATAATATACTCATTGGGTTATAACTATTATATGAACGCCGTCCGCGTTTTAGGGGGTGCTGTGTGCGCAATCAACGGATATCCACGTCCCGATATAGGTCGGGTTTGTTGATCAAATCGCCGGAAAGATCACCTTCATCAGCCCATTCTTATATAATTACCTAGATCATTCGGTCACAAGAACCATTCGTCGTTTGCGTAAGTATAAATGCAAAACGAACATAGTGCGTATAATATATTATAACATGAGGTAGCTATAGCAACGGTATACCAATAAGTGTTAAATATGTTATATACATTGCACCAATATAATTATATAGTATATATAATCGTATATAATGTATACGATGCTGAATATATACACTTAACCCAATATAAACTTATGGACAGTTTAAATATGTACAAAACAACAATAATCCGGTACATAATCCTTATGTGGTATACATTTTACGCATACCTAGTATAAATATGCATATTTATTGGTACTAAAATTATTTAACAATATATAAACATCATTCTGTAGCTGCTCTATGCCTATAACTGATGAATGATTTCATCGTTTATCAGCAGACCAGTATAAATCGAATACATGTACGCCTACCTATATATACATTATGTTGATTAGTTGTAAAATATAAGTAACACTTTTAAATTTAAAAGTTATTAAGAGTAATTTCGTTTTTTGTTAGTCCTGGTAAAATGGAACCCATTAGTCACAAATTGCTTTAAAATATTCGTTCTAATTATAAGTTCATCATGAAATAAACTTTATGGTTACTGACTTTACAATTAATTAACAAACTGTAAATTTAAATATACTATTAATATTATAGATAAGATACACCTACGCGAACTTGGTATCAGATATGAACTGCAATAATAATGTACTAGAATTAAAATCAAAATCGCAAACCAAAACCTAATTAAAAGTAACCTATACATAGTATAATACAAATAATTGTATAGCTATATTATTGTATATACAATTGTATATTATATATTATATGATTTTGTATAAGCTGCAGTTTTAAGTTATATGTACCATCATAAGTTATATGACACAATTTGAAAAATAATAATACTAAGAGGTGCTCAAGCTCGTCATGTATATAGATTATAGATACTACATTCACCCTATGGTTAACAACACACGAGTATTCATATGCGTTCCATCACGCACTGACCATGACTTTAAATCCAAACTCTATATTACATATAAAGTCTGATAACGATACCAATAGAATAGACGAACGTTTTACGCGTCACGCATTAAGCACAAACGCGTTAAACACAAAAACAAATAAACACTACCGAAAACCTTTTTCGTTGACGGTCACCATTTCGGATTCACCAGTGTTCAAATCATAGCTCGCATATGACATATCTTTATAACCCATCATCATGGATTTATTGTGCTTAGTACACAAAGTATTAAATTATTAAAAACCGACTTGTTATAAAATTTTGATTTTGATACCTATATACCAAAATTGTCAGGAACATTGTCAGCTAAATAATTTACCGTGCAGAAAAGTAGTGTTCTCGTTTGTAAAACAGAAATTTGCTTATATCCACAGGACATCACTCCTTATTAGGGTGGTCCTTATTTTTCATTTTTGATTTTTTTTACTTCATCTATAACGGAGGACCACCCTACTCCTTATAATATTAGTACCGAACAAAATTCTCACAAACAAGATATAAATAGAATATATGGTCTTCAAGTATTAGAAAATTCCAAAAATCAGATTCTAAATAACTGTGAGGTAAAAAAAGAGGGGGGGGTAGCATACGTACGGCGAATCACCCTTTATATACGCGTTTGATGGCATCTGCGAGCCATTCAATCATATAATATATTTATCGCAACGTGTAAAAATGGTCATTCGGCGTACATAGCGGCAGGGGGTCGCCGTGTTCAGATTTGTTTCAAGAAGAAAACTATGTTATCGTTTTTCACACGTCCGACGACGCGTTGTTTGTCGCCCGCGGAGGCTCCAGTAAGCATACGCCGACCGCCCCTCGTGATCCATCGGTTTGGCGGATATTATTCGTAAGTACACAACATATACATAATATATGTACACAAATTTACGCGTATACACACGTAGGTATATAGCCAATAACTACAACATAAACAACTGCCTACGATCGACGGGTGTCGCGTTCCCCCGAGTGAGTCGGTATGGTCATCGGACGAGTGTCGAAATACAAAACGATTGTTCGGGGTCAAGACTCGAGAGTGTATTTTCGTCGGACGTATTATATATTGCACGTACATTTTTTATTCACGGCACGTCCGCGAAAATTGTTCAGCGATTCACGACTGCCAAAACTCTGAACGGGCTATATGTATATATACGTGTAGAGGTGCGTAGTGGGTGTGTGTGTGTGTAAGTGGAGGGCCGTCGCGACGTCGTCGTCAATGAAAAATGATAATATTATTATTATTTCTTCGCGAAACCTCGTCGCACGCATAATACACTCGACGAAAGTGTTGAAAAAACGTGTACGTATATAAACTATATATTATTATATAGTAATAACATAAGGAATACACACACGCACGCACACACACAAACACACACACACACACACACACACACACACACACACACACACACACACACGACTATCACACACACGCCCAACACGACTATCACACACACGCCCAACACGACTATCACACTCACGTCGATTGCGCTGTAAAGCTCGTGTATCGACTACGGGTGCAAATGCGAAATATAGGAAATGTGTTATATTTTCCAGATGGAAAAAATAAGTATACATCACGTCATATCGTGCAGTATACCTACGCACGTATTGTACTATCTACGTGCCACCCACGCCTTGTCAGAATAAATAAAAAAAGAAATATTAAATTTGGTAAACCAATATTATTCTTTAACGGAGGGATGAAAAAAAAATTGTAACAATAATAATAATAACAACAAAAATAACGCATTTCATAACTCTGTGAAATTAACAAAACGGATACCTACCTCCGTGGATAACATTCTACGCATCATGTATTATTACTATAATATACTATGCAGAATTTTCATAATAATATTATGTATAATATATACCTCGATCTAAACCTAGGGCTTGGAAGTTATATGAACTAAAAAAGGGAAAATATGCACGAAAAAATAGTGTAATATTATGTCAAATATGCAAAAAAATTAATAAATATTCATGGAAATTTAAAATTCCAATAAACACCATTTTATGTTGTTATTAATTTGCATTAAAAGAAACGTAGACTATGGAAAAATAAATTTATAATACTTCAAATATGACGGAAAAATGTATGCTGTTTTAACATGAATAGACATGATTCGAAAAGATGGTACATCAAAATATTATAGCGCCATAGATATGAAATGCACATCGCACAGTTGTCGTTAAATTAATAGTCGACTACGATGATAATAATAAATACCTAAATTATATATATCTAATATTTAGTTTTATTTTCAATATTATTATTAAAATACACAGAAAGAAAAAGATCAATTATGTTAAGAAAATATTAAACACGCCTATAATATTGTGCTTTAGAAAATCAAGAAATATTTAAAATATGCATATTTAATTTTTGATTTTTAAACTAACCATTGTAAGGTTCAGACATATCTAGTTTGGTCTGATATACATCGAGTGCATATATAGAATAATATGCGATTCCTACAACTTCCAAGACATACGGCTATAGTAGATATATCGTTTAAGAACGAAAAACCAATTTACATAAAATCTGCTGTACCTTTATACGTTACACGCGTTTCCGGCATACAAATGTATAGTTCGTCCGCACCGCGGTACAAATATAATATTAGTATATATATAGACGAACCTTGTAGCGACGATAAATTAGCGTCCAATGGACGACGTGGCGGCGATGGCAAGAATCCGAGGAGAAAGAGATATAGTATGGGTTTTTGATACGAATTGCCGTCACCGCCGCCGCGGCGGAGTCGTCGTATATACGCACATATACATAATATATATACTTTATCTATATATATATATTCGGGAAGCGGGCGAGCGTAAATCGAGAGCCGTTAATCTTGCCCCGAAAAGGAGACGCCCTTTAATTTGTTTTAGTAGATCGTGTCACCCGTGGATCGAGGGACGGGGTGACACGTCTCTAAATAGACCCGAGATAAATCGTTCGTCGTATATAATATGCAGCGGGCCACGAAAAACCGGATAAGATGTCGACGACACGTCACTTTGGAAGAGGAATATATATTTTTTTTAAATATCGGAAAATATATCGGCGAATAGCGCTGCACCTGTGCAAGACCGAAAGTAATTCCTTCATTGGTCCTGTCACACATACAATATACCTACCCCTAATATTACATAATGTGTAAACTATACACTGTATAGGTATAATATTATAAATTGTAAGACTATACCAATACCAGCCGAAAACGCTATTATTGTTTGTAAGTAAAATAGGTAAATGCACTCTTCGTTTTAAACCCCACTCTTATCGTCTGCAAATGTCGGTTAGGTAAATAACTAATATAGTGTTGCAGAGATTTTTGAGTTTACGTCGATTTCTCATACAATTTCATTTATTATGTACGTACGTGAAAACAAACGACCCTATAATCTACGTAATAACGTATAAAATATACTATATTCGTCGATCGTGTCGACGGGTTAACGGGGTTTTAATATAATAATAATAATAGTAAGATTTTCTTCAGGAAAATACTTTCTATCCTAGGGGCGTAACATCAGATACTTTTATATCTGTACACAATCTACTTAAACGACTTGAGATTTAGTTAAAAAGTTTAAGTTCCACGCTATATACGCGTAAAACATTTGTTTACAAGGCGTGAGGAGGGGCTGCTTGCAGGCGAATGATTAATAATGATGTATATTTTTATTTCTCGACAAATTACAATAAATTGCTGACACAACTTTGAAAGTCTACCCCGTAAATTAATATTTCTTTTTATAAAAACCAGAGACCTCGCTTTGCTGTGAGTGTACCTGATCATTAAATAGGTCACCTTATAGATGTCATAAATTTGTATTTATGACTAATCATTGTCTACGAAAAACGATTCTGGGCGAAAAACGAGGGTGGATTAGCCATCTATATCAAATTTTCTATCAGAATCCACCATCATCAGTGTTGAATATTTGTTTTGATTCAGAATCCAAACCGATTATTTCGCAGTTATGGGTTTTGAATTTTGTTTGTAATAGATATTTACGAATTTTATTTGCATATTAGAAATATATATAAGTAGGACGACATCGTATACATATGTAAATGTAGTTCTCATTAAACAGTAGTAATAATAATAATAAAAATAGGTTAGGTTAGGGACATAATAGTTCCAACTTCGCAGTAAAGGTTTTGTTTTGTGGCGGAATATTAAAAAAAAAAAATACCATTCTCAGATTTACATGCGTATTGTTATTACTGAGTTGGTCGTGTCCGACAAGGTAATAAAATTAATAGTAGATAAAAATAATAAAATATAAAAGACTCGGAGGGTTGTTATTGTTTGGTGCGCGTACTATCAGCAGCTATCCATGGTGAAAAAAATTATAATTTTAATGGCCAAGTGCCACTTGAGACGTATTCAACATAAAGGAGTGGCACATTCGTAGAAATCATGATACGTATCTCTGCTGACGAGACGACGATGCAAACGAGAGGTGAACTGCAGACGCTGCTTTAAAACAAACCTATACCATAATATATATAATATATGTATATAACGTATTTTTCAATACCCAGTCGAGGTCATTAAGTCGGCGGCAAAAGCTGCAGCCGCAGAATCCTCTATACATAATATATAAACGTGTATTATAGCATATCGTGCTATACACACCCTGCACACATTCGCGAGTTATAGATACGAAACCGGCAAAACTTGGAACACTGTTTGTATAATCGCCATGCAGATCATTTATCAAATCCCAACATTTCAATGGTTTCATTTTAAACCTTTTGTCTTACTCAGCTCTCTCACTAGACACGAACGACGGCGTGGCGGAGTGTGGGCTCTAAAAGCCATTAGTTAACGCGGCAGGGTCTGTTTTTTTTTCACTTTTTCTTTTTTTTTCTCCCCTCGCCGCTGATGTTGTTGTTATTCCATCTCTTACGCCGCAGACAGACGACACTTGGGCGCAGAAGCATCAATTGTACATTTGTACTCATCGCATACTCACACACGCCGCGAACGAGAGCGCGCACAATAAAATACGCGATACCTATATAGGTACTATATACATCTCTCGAAACCGAAAACGAACCTTTTGTTTTCCAGACGAATCGATTTTTTAAAATTACTCGACAGAAACGTCCGCTATTATAGTCGCGTATAACATTCACGCACACAACTCGATCGTTCATGAAGCTACATACTACACATAGACATATATATGCGATAGTAGGTGCAGACACTATGAGTATAATACGCGTATATATTATATATAGGTATAGGACGCGGATACAATGGGCACGCATACGTTCCGTCCAGCTCGGGCGAGGGTGGGCGCGTGTGGGTGTAACACTGTATGTATACTGTATATATAAAATGTATGCTACTTCTGTGCTACCACCACAGCACAGTCTGTGCGAATAATAATGGAGATTTATTATCAGGAAAAGAAATAAAGTACGAAACAACCAAATGGCATTATTCGAAACGTTTTTTCTCTCTCTCATTCTTTCACCATGGTGTACTAAAAATAAGAGGAACGACAACGACAACGAGTGCTGCGGTACGTGGATGCTTGTTTGTATGTGTGTGAGCCTGTAGTGTGAGTTGCAGAGAGAGAGAGAGAGAGAGAGAGAGAGAGAGACTGACAATAAGCGCGTATCTTCAGCACGCGTATATTAGATATACGTGTAAGCGCACTCGTGAAAACAAAACATGAAAAAGCTGAAGCAAAACTAAAGAGGGAAAAAAGTCAACCCGCAATCGAGTTACGACCTATTTTGTACGCCGACACACACACACACACGTCGGTTTTTCCAGCGGTTATAATTAAATTCCTGCGGGGACGGCGTGGTCCCCGGGGGCCGCGCCGCCAGACATTTACGACGGGGCGGCGATAGTCATCGTGAACGCTCAAAAAGATCCGCTGAGTAATTTTTAACTCTCGCGTACGACGGGATGGAGAGATACTTGGACACGGAGTGATAAAGCGAGAGGCGCACGGTAGGTAGAGGAGACGGTGAGTGGGTGTAAGAGAGAGTGAGAGGGCAGACGGCGCTTCGCGGGCTTCTGACCCAGCGCGAAAACTGTGCCACGAACGACGCCACGGTTTTACGCCACGCGCGCACTATTGACTTTTCCGATACGATTTTCCAGATATTTTGTACGTCGTCTTTTTTAAAACCGCGTCACCCGTCGCGAATATTATAATTATTGTTCTGATAAATTACTATAATAATATATACATGTATAACGATACAAGCCATAGCGCTTAGTGGCGGCGGTGGCGGCGTGGTGTCTGCTCTCAACGAGAATATGCGACTATAAAATATAATACAAGGCTAATGCCGGGTTGCATAAGCAATCACTGAACGTTTAATGAATCAATAGTGAGCTAATGGTCCCTTAAACATGATTTAGTGGTCCATGTTAAATTTTAGTGAACCGTCAAATTAATCAATTTTTTATGCAAAAGATTACAGCAAAATCATAGAAACGAATATTGAGTTATTGCCTTTTGGTATATTGCCTCTCCGATACAGTATTATTATTTTTTAAGTGGCATATTATTTTGTACATACGCTGGACGCACGATTTACCACGCTATCTCGTAATATTCTATTAATCACTCGACTATATATACGCGCGAATATGATGATAAAATTATTTAAAAATTCTAATTTTGTTTTTCCACAGAAAAGACGTGTTTTACCGTCGACTTGCAACAGTGTTTTGATATACATGCGGCAGCATGATATTATTACATTTCTTCAACGGGTTTACTTTACAGAAATTCCACATACTCATATTTGTCATTGTTGAGCTCGTGATGCTATGCAAATAAAGAGGTGCCTAGAAGTACGAGCTATAAGAGTTTCAGGTTAGAGTAAAATTATGTAATTGTTAGACAATGGAAAATTGAAATTCTAAGAACTCTAGTACTTTGATTATTGTATAATATATACGCCGTATATTATACGGGTTTTTTCATTTTATTCATATTACAAAAAACGTAAATATTCGAAATGATAACAAGTAGGTAAAATGTATAGGCGTATAGTGTACCTATAGTAATAGGTGAGTATATATGACAATATAAATGGGCGTACAGATAAAAAAAAAAAATTTGAACCGTCTTACAAACCGACAATGTTGGATTTATTTTAAAACCTATCATTATATATATTATAAAAGTAATAATTTATAAATGTATACCTACATAAAATTAATTTTTATTATTAATAATATATAATTAACACCAGTTACATCTATATACCTATATATTTTTGCATTTAGCATGGATAAATTAAATAACAAAAACATAAAGAGTAGTAATTACTAATTAGCTGCAGCTTGTTGTATGGAGGAAATATCCGATACTTAGATAATAGTTTGTTGCGACAATTCATTCAACAATCGGTCGTAGAATGATGAAAAGACATGGAGTGTATAGTTAATTTTAAATACTTATATTGTCTAATACTAATAAAAATATTTGAACAAGCCATGTAAGTTTTAAAATAATGTAAAGTAACATACGTGAAGGTGCCCAGGACACTGTGACAAAATACATCTGAAATTGGTGCTTTTCCCTATTATATTGTTATTATACTCTTACTGGCCTTCGTGGGTGCGAGGACATCTGCATGATAATTACTATGGTGGTGCCCAAAATCGCTATCATGAAAATATAAATTAGTAAGTACCACGGTTATCTACTTAGTAGATAACTTCGTGGTAAGTACATTTCCCAGATTTTATCTTTTCCTAATGATTAGATTAAATTTTGTAATAAAAAAAGTAATCGTACAGTGGCTGTCTCGGTAAATCATATTATATATTCCCCATTTATATATATAATATGCATCATACGTTGATAACTTAAATCTTAACTCTTATCCTGTATTGATGACGACTAAAACATGGTTATAGTATTTTGTATTGTTTCACAAATTTCACACCTTTCATAAGCTGCAATTAATTATCAAGTTGGTTGTTGCTGTAATTGTGTAGTCCATTCCAACTCATACAGTACTGATAACTTAATTTATTCGAGTTTATTATATTTTCTATCCACCATTCTTTTTAATTCATGATTCCTAAAAATATAATAATATTACACTTACACCAGGTGATTATGTAGGTAACACATTATTCTGGGCATTTACTTTTTTGAAATTACAACATACACTATTCCTAAGGAGAATTCGGAATATTTCAATGTAGGTATAGACATCGAATTTCGAACTAGTATAGTTAATTATAGTTAAGTACTTAAATGTTTAATGAATAATTGGGGTACACCACAAAATATTGTCTATAGTTTTAGCTGTTTACCATAGTCAGTAATCACTATTAAGTTTACTATATCATATCCAAAATTCAAATACATAGGATATCAATTAACTACTCGTTTGAAATTCGATTTCCAAAATGTCTTATAGTTTTGATGGTAGCTATATATATTGTATAGTAGGTAAGTACAAGTCCAAATAATCCACATTTTTTTATTTTCATATAATATAAACATTAAACCCTTATACTCTTAAAGGTTCTTCAGTAAATTTTAAAACAATAACGTTAACATCAAAACAAATACAACTGCGAAAATAGTTGTTTGCCAATCTATTAGAGTATTAGACAATAATGCCTATAACTATTGCTTAGATGATCCAGTTATCATAATAATTGCATTTACGTTAATTTCATTTTGTATTCAACCCACAGAAAATCTAATCAAATAAAGTATACGAAAGTACCTATGTTTCAATACTTCGTCAAGTACAATGCATACACACTTTATACATTATTGTTATTATAAAACAATTTTATAATTACTCGGGAAATCTAGTATAAGTAATAACACAACGGACCGAGGATGTCATATAATATATATATATTGGAAACATCATACATAATCAAGTTAATGACATTATTATTTAATAAATACTAAAACGTACTGATTCAAACGACAGACAATCAGTTAAAAACCACATCCAGTAATAATTCACGGAGTTGTATTACCTAATGGAAACTAATTTGAATACAATGAGAATATGATAAAATATGTAAAACGTTTAAATTAATTAACAATGATAAAAAAAAATAAATTACAAAAATATTGTATTTTTAAAAAAAGCTGTAGGTACCTTTATAGTAACTAATACCTATACGAAAACCACGTTGTATTTTGTATTATTATTTCAGCAAGTTTTGTCCCATAAAATAAAACGTGAGTGAACCGTTGCTATTGGCAATGACCGATTTTTTTTCTAGTTAAATAAAGAACTCCCTTGTTATTTGAACAGTTATTTTTTCAAAGCTCTGAATAGTTGCGTCACTATTTGGTGGGTCCTGTTTGCTTTTATGACAAATGAAAAGAGTAAACTACATTAAATATATTTTTAAAATAATCTATACATACACTAATGGATGGTGGCTTAAAAAAAAAAAATAATAATAATAATTAAAAAAATATTAAGAACGTCGACCGAATATGATTGTTCTCTATAGCCTATACTCTCTTTAGAGTTTTGATTACTTAACTGTAAATTTATTATTTTCTGTATCTGAATATAAAATACCAAATGGAAAAATAATTTATGGTTCATGAAGCAAAACCACCAAACATAACCTAATAAAATATTATCTACGTTAAGAGAGCCATACTGTTAACAAACGTATTTTCTTGTAATATATATATTATATATGTGTTATTTAATGCATATAATTTATCACAGTGAAGAGCGCCGACTTCTAGGCGTGCAAATTAATTTTTTCTATCGATAAATTATTAAACTTTGTATATAGAGTTAGTAAGCACAGTTTACTGCAATCATGATGTTTGCTTATATTTGGGTATGTGCGAGGGTATATTATGTATTATTCCGGACGCGATAGTAAAAAGAAAAAGATTTTTTATCGTCAACTATAAGAGATAACAATCTCGCCGTGTCGTGCAATATTATCAAAACACGCGAGTGCGTATTATATTATAACATAATATTATGCAAATAGCAGTTTTCATTCAATTCAATAATCAATAACTAAACGCGCCTACCTGCTACGATATAGCATCAATGTGTGTAAACTAGACGACAACGGTTTACGCGGCTGTATCTTTATCACATACACGCGAGTCTTGAAATTGATTTCAAATGTCGAAAAAAAATCTTGGAAGAAATCAGAAGTAATATCGAAATCAATTTTTTTTAGATTGTGAGCGGGGCGATGAATGTATTGATTTTACAACGATGTGTGATTTTTTAAAACTTTTTGCGTCATTCATCACCGTTTGGGGCAGTACAACAGCTTCAATTTTCGTTAACAATATCTTGTTCGATAGGAAAGTGACTCTATTTGGTGTATTGATGAAGTCAACATTTAAAATTCCCAGTAGTTTTCAAAAGCAAAGGAAAAAATAAAATAACAACTAAAGAAAAATGGTAATTTTTAAGTAAAATGATTTTGGTTTTTGGTGTTACTCTAAAACAAATGACATTGATAACGCAATTTTCACTGAATATATTAGAATTTTCTATACACGATAAAATTTTAAAAATATTTTGACTTATTTTGAGCTGTTTACGGAAATTTTCAATTTTTTATCTCTATAAATGTCAACAAAATGTTATTTTGTAGCGTAAAAAATTCCGAAAATTTAACACAAGGCTCTAGATATATTGCTACTAAAGCAGTTGAAAAATATAAAAAATAAATATACAATTTTTTTTTATGCGCATTTAAAGATTGGATTTTGACAAAACTTATGAAGTTTAAAAATTAAAAACTATTTTGCACCTAGTTAAAATCTGATAAAATGTTTAACTTTTGCTAAGAATTGAAAATGAAAAAAGGTTCCTCGTAAATAGGTACATAAATTACTTTATTCACAATAAGATATCATTAAATATACTTAGTAATATCATATAGGCACTTATAATACACTCATAATCGTCTTTCTTATACAATTTTATAATATCATTGAATTAAAATTTAACACCACGCATTGAAGTGACCCACTTGTAACCTACTGTACAGCAGAGCGACACCCACTTGCCCAACTTTTTTAGAATTTATATTGTATAAGAAGACCAACGCGTCAATATTTCGAATAAAAACTATAATAAATATTAATTACTATCTTAACAATAGTTTACTCATACCCTATATCCATCTTTTCTTATAATGATATTTAACATCATTAGGTATTATATTTAAATCGAAAAAAATTAAATTAAATAATTTATATATAAAAATAATAATAGGGCAGATAGGTACGTAGTTTTATAATTTTTATATACAAATCTAATTCAAATTCAACAGTAGGCATTAACCAACAGGTCTATAATAATGTTCATCCACGATAGGTTTATTACAACTAATTTCGTTTCCTTAAGCCCATTAGGCGTGCGTTTCGATGCGTATGGAAAGCACTAACGATAACAGGTTTCTCGTAGTAGAAATAACAATTTAAATCGTAAAAATGTAAGTGATATTTTGCATCCAAGTAAAAAAAAAAATTACGTTTAAAATAAAATTATAAATCAGAAAACGATTAAATCGATATTGTGCAACAACATAAATATCATCATATACGATTACAAAATCAATGTATTATTTAAAATTTAAATCGGAAAAATATAAAATATCGTCAAGCAATATTTAAATAAAGATCGAACGATTTAATTGAAATCTCAAGCCTAGTATATCCATGCCATTATAGTGTATATTATAAGAACCTAATATAACTACAAAATATATAATGCGATGACGAGGACGATAATATTATAACAACAATTACCTCTACCTATGTGTATACTCTATAGTAAAGTACGATATGAATATAAAATGGTCAGTAAATAAACTTTCCGGACGTTTAAACTTTGTACATGTGGTTAGGTATAATTTATAATTTATTAATCAGCAGCGACCACACGCTCGTACAATGTACCTATGAGTCGAACGCTTCGCGCGGATGACGTTTGCGGTATACGACAAAATGACGTGGGTAAATAATAAATATATAGGTAGATGTATATATTATAGTTGTTGGATTTTAAAATTTAAACGAATATCATATGCATCCGGATTTCCAAACAATAAAATATAATACTGAGCGAGCAATATTGAATTTGTACACCGATCCTGCATGAAGGCGAGATGGGATATTATATTAATCAAAGAGGCGAATTATTTTTTACTAAATTGATTTTTATTTTTTACTATATTTAGGACTATACGTCACTTCAGACATCCAATTCCGTATATTAATCAAAACTTATAAGCATATAAACATGTATTCCATGTTGTTTAGTAATGTGTTTTTTTTTATGTCAAATATTAGATAATTTGTAAATTTTTTTAAAGACTTTCTTACTTAAAGATATAGAACGAACTAGTTTGATTTGATTTTGGGACGAATGAACGCGTCATGTTGTAATATTAACTTACCGTACAAAAAAACATTTTATATGCATCACTACTAACATACCTAAAAAAAAAAAAATTTGGTTAAACATTAACGATAAATCGAGTTTCAGAGAGATTATACAGATATAACTGAATTCGAAATATGTTGGCAATATTTTAAATGGTATTTTTGGAAGTTACAACTCGAGGTATACCGTATACATATAATAATATTGTGGATATGAATCTAAATAATAAATGTGGTTAATATAAAATGTAACTGTTAGGTAACATATTTTAATTTGTTTGATTTAATACATTTTTTCATAGAATTTAAAAATAAAATTGGGTCAGTGAAAATTGTATGAACAATATATTGTTCAATTATAAGTTTTAAAACTACACTTTCACCATATTTCTATAATTGGCAATATATTTTTGAGTCACAAATTACACAATCAAAATATGGTTCATAAAAGATTATAGGCTTCAGTATTTAAAAAAAAATATTTTTCTCACATTTTAAATTATTAAAACGAATTTGAGTTATGGACTGTTGAATTACATTTATATAAAAAAAAAAATAGTAAACAAAATGTCATCAACTACATAAATTGTTCAATTAGTTTATCGAATTTCACAGCGTGTGGTGTCTTGCTGACATCCCTATTCCCTATACACTTATATGCACCGATAAATTCGAGAGAAAATACTTCCATTAGATACAACTTCGGATGTGGTCGGATTGAGTTAGCTCTGCTGGAGCGTGATGAATTTTATTTTTTATACATTTTTTCTCCTGGTAATGGGTCGTACAACGTGACGGCTGCGGAAACGCCCAAACGCACAAAGTTCACTATACTGTAAATAGGGTGGGTGGGAAAGTGATAGAGAGTGAGAGAGAGATAGAAGTGATAAGAGAGCGAGGGCGCGAGTTGAACGAATAATATCTCTTTCTATACTATTATTTTACACTATACTTCCGTTAGTTTCTTTTCTTCTCTTTCCGAGACCTGCAGACTACAATTCGACAAAGAGAACAAAATATAGACAGTTTTCATTTGAACTTACATAATCGACCGGCATGCAGTCAGAAGGGACAAAGACAAAAAATTAATATTCTTGATGACGTCCAAGATAAAACGAAATGAGTGTATCAGATTCATGTGAATGGTTGTAGTAGGCAGTGCGTATATGTACCACGATTAAAGATATATAGGTTGGGAATCGGCCCATGTTTGCAATTGCAAATCTTGAAGCCCAGACCTTTTGAACAAATCAGATGTTCAACTAATCATTAGCAATACTATCGGAACTATTTTGTACAATATTATCATTGATGTTACCGCTTTTCATAACGAGTTAGGTATTTAATTATGAATAATTTTTGTTATAATATATTTTATAAATATAATATTATAATATATTGTGTTCAAGATATTTATATTGTTTTGCTATCCATGTAAGTATACTATATCCAGGAGTATCAAACAAAAATGTTAACAGACATTTTTTTTCCTATTATATAATAATGCGTATGAGGCAATTCACTTATATTCAAAACCAAAAAATAAAAAGGAAAACAAATCTAAAAAAAAGGGTGGACAAGTAGATGTCGCTCTGCTGTACAGTAGGTTTCAAGTGAGTCACTGTATAATGGATGGTATTAAATTTTAATTTAATGAAATAATATCATTGTACCTATACGAAAAACGATATTAAGCTGAGACGGTTTGTCAGTGTGGATATTTTATTTTATATTTATATTGTTATTTCATATTATTAACACGGTAGCCGGTAAGTTGAATTAATATTATAAAATTACAACAAAATAACTAAAAACTGTTTTTCTCTGTGCATTTGAAAACTATTAAGAATTTTTTACTTTTGACCTCCTAAAGTACCAACTAGATACACTTTCCTATCACAAAAGATACTGTTGAAGAAAATCGAAGCAGTTTTTACTGCCCCTGCAAAAGGTGATGACAGACACAAAAAAAAAAAAAAACACACATCATTGTAAAATCAATACATCGCTCTGCTCAGAATCTAAAAAAAAGTTATCAAAATTAGTAAAAAGTTGAGTCACAGAATAATATTGTTTTATGAATTTTATTTTTTTGTAACTAATTAGTAATAATTGTTGACACTGGGGAGTGACCAAGCGCTAGTGATTAGTTGGAACAGCTGATTTTTTTAGATGGTTTGTGCTTCACTTTATCTTAGTTTGATTCCCAACCTATATATCTTTAATCGTGGTATGTACCTACCTATAGGTAGGTTACTCACACCGTAGAAGGGAATAACAAATAACATTTATTATTATACTCTACTGCAACACTAAACCATGATATTTCATTATTAAGGTAACACGTGAAATATGAATCCGTGGTTAAATATCGTCAATGAAAATAACTACTTCTCAACTATATAATGTGCATTTTTAAGACATCCAATACGAACAGACTAGTTGTTATTTAAGTTTAACATTAATGTATGCTTGATAAAATACATAAAAAAACAATTTAATGAATAATGATACAATAAGATTACAAATTATTATTTTTTTTTTAAGATTTCTTAAATTATAGCAATTATGTACTAAAAAAAAAAAAATTAAAAACAATAAACGTCGACATTGTGAAATTAATTTAATATTCAAAATTAAACATTAATATATTTTATTAAAAAAGAAGGCGTTATGTCATAAAGTTATAACAAAAGTCACATGCAAATTTAAAATGTCAACATTAAAGGTGCCCCTCCTTTTAATTTTAATTTTGTGCGCCCGTTCTTGGTGTGGCTTCCTGTGCCTGTCTGGTTGCATTAAGGATTGCGCCTGGTTGCGTCAGCTCAAAAACAGTCAGGGCAAATTATGAAGAAATGTTGCGTGAAAAAAAAATCTACGATTAAAAGGATGAACGAGATTTTACATAATTTTAAAGTTGACTTGTATATTTGTTTTGAATTTTTAGGGCAATTTTGAAAATTATTTTTCATGCATAAATGTATGTTGTTGACTAAAGTAAACTTTAAGGGAACTCTTTTTGAATAATTAAGTAATCATGCGGTTCAATAAACAACTGATTAATTAATTAATTCAAAACAAAGTATTCTTTTCGGCATAAAACCTTCGTACAGTAATTTAAATTACGATATAATATTAACAATGAAATATGCTAACACAAATTGATTTGAAATGACAACGCAGCAATATTATAGGTAATTCTTTCACATAATTACATAATATAATAACTAACATGCTTTTCTGAAAATAATATTCTAGGAAAATAGTGTACAGTTCGTCTGTAGCTCAGCCCTTGTCCAAAAAAAATTTTTTTTGAAGAAAAATATTGACGATACATACGATAACATAGATAAACTATATATAGTTTGAATCCAAACTATTTCATATATTTTTTTCGATTTACTTATACTATATTAAGAAAGTGATAGAGAGAGAGATAGATACAAGCGATAAGAGAGCGAGGGCGCAAGTTGAACGAATATATCTCTTTATTATAGTAGTATCTATATATTAATAGAAATTAATTAGTAGTTAAAATACAGGAATTTTAGGATCAAACACGCTTTCAATATAACACATAACCGATGTTTTTGCGTGGCGACATGAAAAAATATTAAAATTTAAAATGTTTGAACTATGTTTAAAAAAAATACCTTTGCAATGTTTTCCCATGTTTTTTTAATGGTTCAATATAAGGGTATAATATAACACTATATTATTATTAGAATGATGTACATCGCCACTGCAGAGGTTAAGTAATGTATATACATTAGTCAAGTTATATATTATACGCGATTAAAATTGAGCAGGTGTATGTACAGAGCAAAGGAATTTTTTTCACACATTTTATGTACCATTAAAGTCTAAAACGCCGGAGCCAGCGTCGGATTATAAACATATTAATATCGCAACCTGTCCCACTGCCCTCGTTTTGGCATCGGCTTCCGAAGGGCTGCAGCCATCCAGGCGGCAGCAATATATTAAACATACATATTATATTTATATAAACGAATATATATGCATATTATTACACTGCATAATATAAACACCGTCGTTTAGCGTAATAATCTCGTAAATCGGTCGAAAAGCTGCGCGCACACCCTGCTTCTACCCCGGTAGCCTCGTCGTTTAACTGCGAATTATTGTGACTTTATCGTCCGCTGACTATACGCGGGCTCGACCTCCTGCTCTAGCCGCCCGACCGACTCGTCCGGACGAATTTATGGCACCCTCAGGCCATTGCCGCCGCCGTCGTTGGCGAACACTACAGGTCCAAAATGTACACCGAAATTCCGGCATGATAATAGTAATAGGTATATATTATACATTTTATTATATTATTATACATATAATATATACCAATACGGCTACAGGAGGTTGACATCGACGTAACGACATTCGCTCAACAATAATATTATACTTTTTTTTTTATTTGATACTAAATTTATACAAATTATTATGATTTTTTGATTTTTAAAATACCTATATATCTAAAGAACATATTTTCGAACTATTGAGATTTTTTGTGCTACTATAGGAGTATTATGTTATGACACAAATTTCTGTTTTTGATACAAAAACTCATTTTTTACTGTAAATTATTTAGTAGATAGTTTTTTGGAAAATGTTGATGTGCTTATTTCAGTTATTAAAATATTTATACTTATAGGTACTAAGGATAGTAGTTATTAAAAACGGGTTTTCAAAAATGTAAAATAGATGTAGGTACCTAATATAGGGCCTAGTATTTATTATACTTGGACCAATCATATTTATAAATTACAAATGTTGATTGATTAATATTAATTACTAAAATTTCAAAATCACCATAGTCCTTACATAATAATTATATATTTTCCAAATCCATTACCATAGATTTATCAACTTTGGTATATTATACAAACTTAAACAACTCAAGAACTACTCGCTCAAATTTTGATTTTAATTCGTCAAAAGTTCAGAAAAACTATTCTTTAAATAATTAATTGCAGAAATGGAGAATTCTAATTTGAAAAACAGAAGTTTTAATCTTCACAGGACACGCCTCAAGTAATAAAATCATTCTAAGAAATATAGACATTAAGTATAGTTCAAAATCCCAAAATTCTGATTTTGAATAAATGCATAAGAAAATAAGAAAATATTAATAGGTGCAAATACTACGTGAATCACCCTATATATAAAATAATAATATACACTTTGAATTGCATCTGTTTTTTGCCTTCAGAATTCACTATAGTCACCCAACCGCGCATACCCATATACCCATATACCCGCAACCCGCTGCCAACGACGGTCGACGATACACATGCAGATTAATACACACACTATAAACAACCTATATTATACGCACTAAATTAACTGTATAATATAATACTGTTAGCATCGACTACATTACCTTATTGTTAATACATTTTTATTTTTTTTTTGTTTCTTTGCGATTTGTTAGTCTCACGATAATAATCCGAGTCGTAATAATGATAATAATTTAACAAGACACTTTACGTCTGAAAAACATTATTATAATTAACAAATAAAACAATTTAATAAACCGTTCAACCTATATCACATTATTATATATCTATATATTTTCAAGGTTAATAAGATTGTGATAAACATTCGAATAATAAGTATATTTTATGATTTTTATGACCCGGTTTGCAGAGACAAAAACCAGGCCGAATTAAAAATAATTGAAAACACCCATGATATATTATAATATTATTTTAAACAATAATCTTACTCCGGGCGACAATAATAATACTTATAAAGCAATTAATTTTTCTACTACTCTTTTATGTAGTAGAATAGTTATTATAAAATTGTAGTTTACGAGCATAACGAACGCGTGTATTTTATTTTATTATTTTCGTAATAAATCGTGAGATGGTGTCCCAGTTATGGGACCAATAAGGGCCGATGCACACACACTACCCGGCATATGAAAGAGTCCCTATGACTCGTTGAAATACGTAGACCTGGGGAGCAGCCATTTGTCACCGTGCCCTGCACATAATATTATTGTTTCCCAATGCGATCGCCTTAATTAAAATTATTCACGGTGATATAACCTAATAATAATGTGGACACTATATACAGTAGAGAGGTCAGAGCCCTCTAAATACAATAATTGACACATTTTGTTTTTTTTTTTTCGAATGTTGTTTAAGTAATAATATAGCAGTATATACATATATAATAGGTATATATTGTGTAAACATTATGAAAATAGTAGTTTGAATAATACACGCCCAGTTCCAGACAGTATTATTTAATACCATTCAATTTTAATCAGCACAGTACTGACGTGGAAACATGTAATTGTATTTTCATGTATCAATACCCGCACATCATCATCGTTTCAAAAGTAATTTTTAAAACAGAAAAAATATAATCTGAACTGTATCGAAAAAAATAGATGATTAAATTCTATATACCTAAATGTGTACGATTTTAATTTCACAGTTTATAGCGCGTGTATCCACGTTTACATTAAGTTATGAACATGATTCAATATATAAATCATAAAACCTATTGCAAATTTGAAACATTTTTGAAATACAATATTTTAGAGGCTGAGCGGATTTATTCGTCTATTATGGTTTTCGAATTTTTTTAAGTACAGGTACTTAAATCCCATTTAAGGAGTGTCCTGTGGTGATACTAACTTCATTTTTACTAAAAACTGTTAAGCAGATAATATTTTTGAAAATTTTAATAAGAACATCAACTGAAATTCAAAAGGGTATTTTCTGGTAATTAAACTTTATGTACCTACTAAAGATAATAGTCGCTTACTCCTTAATAATGGGTTTACATAGTATATAAAACAGATATTTTATATTTTAGTCTATAGTGCCTATTTCTTACATAGGCAGGCACTCTGAACATTCTTTTACAAATTTACTATGCAACAATTTTAATGTATTAATATTAATAATATACAGTTAATGATATTAATGATATCAGCATAGTCCAAATAGCCATCACAGTAAAAAATATTTTGATTTGTAGTTGTAGGTATGTTGTATACTGCATTTTTAATTAAATCCAATTCAAATGGGTAACAAAACAGCTGAATAAAATATAGATGATACCTACGTAGGTAGTTCATTAACGACGACGATTGTATGTTAATATAAACGCATTTTCTTTGAAATATTGTAATCTAAAAAGGGTTTCAAGGGACATTTTTTTTTACTTTTTGAAGCAACGAATCCCCGATACAAAATAAAAAAACGCACTTTATGTTAATTGAAACTGTTTTCGGTGTAAGTTGAGCATTTTTTTTTTTAAAGAGTTTCACGACAAACGGAAATTAAAAGTGCTAGCGGGACAGGAAGTGTTGCTTCTCCAGGTTGTATACATAAATATTTCGGATGTCATTATGGCGATGTTTATCAATGTTAATAATTAGACTTAGAAAAAAAAATTGATCATACATGGAGCACTATATGGAATATAATTTATTATTATTGTAATATTATTTACACACGACGACAGGAGTTCAATTACGGTGTCCGGTGGGTCATGGGACGGTCGGCCGTGTGTTGGGCAACTGCATACATAGCTATAGTATATTATGATATATTATTAATAGTTATCATATACATAATATATTATGATTTCCGATTGCGGATTTTAATTACGGCGAATACTCGTGGTAACATCGTGTAGTTGTTGTTTTCGGTGTCATAACAGTAGCACGCTATATATTTCTCACACAATGTAAATTTTAATAAAATAATATATACATCACGTCATGGCGACCAGCGCGGCTGCTACATGGTACGTCGTCGCCGTCGTCGTCGTCGCGTGAAAATGTTATTATATAACGTTATTGTATACATATTTTATAATTCCAACACGGGTACAAGCGCGGCCGTTAAAACCCCGCGGTATAATCAATTCATTTACGACGGTTGATTAACCACTTTGACCGTAACTAAACGGCTGTGAAACGGCAATCGTTATAAGTATAATAATAATGACATACATTTTAAATAAAACGCTCGGGACGGGGTGGCGTGTGTCAGTGCGTTTATATATATATATATATAGGTGCACACGCCAAATCCGTCTGCAGGTCTAGCGGCGTTTTAACACAATAATAATAATATCGTTGCTTATATTTTTTTTAACAATGGAAATTCGGAATATTATTATTATTTAAAACCGGCGACGCGCACAAGAGCTGCAGCGGGCGGAGAAGAAGGTTCGTTAGAAAATCGAAGTCGAGTTCGCTGGGATCCGCGGCGATGTGCACGGAGAGGGTTGGCTGCCGCGGACGAGCGGCGTGACGGGTGGAGCAGAAAAAATGAATAATGCAAGACAGGCGACGTTTTCCCAGATTTATTCTTCTTTTCGGCGCACACACACACACACACACACACACACACACACACACACACACACACACACACACACACACACACACACACACAATATATGCGAGTTTATATGCGCCGTTTGAGGAAAAGTGTTTTGTCGGCCGAGAGAAAGGCTGCGATGGGTCAAAAAGATTGATTCGAAAAGTCGCGTGCGTGCCGCGGATTGGTTTGCTCGGTCCGTGGAAATACATCTAAACAAATCTGTTGTCGGACGCCGGTATAATCAAATGTATAATAATATTATATTATTACGTTTTAGAACTCTGGGCGCCTGCGCATCGGGGTACGTCGAATGAGATGTTTCAGAGTATATATTATGTTGTTTTTTTTAAACGAAAATATAGTTTGATCAGAATGTATTCAATTTATCATACGACATACGCGTATAATATACGCCGTATATCATGTTAAGGCAAAGACGGGACCTGCCGGCTACTGCCGGGCGATTTCACAACGGTCACTGCACGAACAAGCTTGGGCAGATATTGTACAGAATATAATACACCTGATATATCTATTGCAGCCATTGATTCGAATGAATAAATAATAATTTCTCAGAGCAAGGCAAAAGCAATTAACAGGAAAATGTTAGGTAGTTATCCAATTATTTCGTATAAACAATCTAGCCGAGCGCCACGGAACAATACACAAACATATAATTATTAACTAAAAAACAACAAAAAACATTTCTAATTGTATGGTATTTAAACGATAACGACTTAAAGGTTTATAATAAAAATAAAAATTAAATAATAAACAATCAGAATGATCATATGGAAGGTACCTAAGTAAAATTATTTAGTTATTAGAAAAACAAAAATCAACATTGGTTTTTAGTATTTAAGTACTTACAATTACCATTAGAGACATAAGCATCATAAAATTTTTCAATAATTAAAATTAATGTCTACATTAAGCTAACACTCAAAATAATATTAAATAATAATATAAGCTCTTTAAAAGTCAACAATAAAATTTAAAAAAAAAAAATTATATAAAAAGGTATACGATTATATTAAATCTGTATTTTGTTACTTTAATTACAGAATAAATAATAACACTGTTTTTAATTTAATATTACTATGTATTTATTTGGCGCTGTAAACGATTATATATAATTACATTTTAAACATCATTTAACTTTACTCAGTAAAAATGAATAACAGTAAAATGTAAACTTCAATTCAGAATCACGTTGTTATTGTTTACGTCAAAAATAATGAAAATCCTTTCAGTAAAGATTTTTTCACCTAAGTACGCATAAGGTATTTAGATACAGTGGAGGAGTGCTTGACAAGCCTACATAATACGTTTTGCAATGAATAAAGGTTTTCTTAACGTAAGCAGATTTTCATGGTCGTTTTAGATGTGAAAAAATGTCATGCTTGTCACAAATTTTCAACTCGGTAAAATACAAGTTATACATAAAGAAAAATATAAAAAGCATTTACGGTATAACATAGCATACGCAGAACATTTTTTTTTTGTTAAACTACATGTTTTATAATAACTGGTACCTATGTAATACCTAGCTTTGGACTATTTTTTATGTTTTAACTCTAGGTAAAAAATAAGCAGTCATGACCTTAATAACATAAGTACTTATATATTTCAAAAACTGATAAGATGAGTATGTAATGCAATTAACGAAGGAATACTATTGGAGAGATAATGTATATAAATAAACTAGAATATAATAAAATTAATGATTCATAAAACATTTAGTACATTAACTATCAATGCTAGTATACGACTAGTAAAAAAAAATATTCAGTTTAGTATTTTTGAAATTGTTTTAAATACTTAAATAAATATTAACTATATATAATAATATATATTGGTAGGTACAATTTAAATGAATATGTTATATGATAATTGTTATCGATACTTAAATGATATAGCTAACCACGAACTATTGATCATAAATCATAATTATTGTATGTATTATACATTTATAAACAATTATTAATGTAAGGTATATTGAAATAACTAAGTTCTTTATACCTAATTTAATTAAATCTCTCTATTTCGCAAGTGTTTCATCAAAATATTTTGCCAAGTATTAAAACAAAATTATCATCTAGCCAAGCAAAGCGAAGCCAAAAAAAAAAACCAAAAACTTCATCGTACAACTCGTCAGTCAGTCAAAAACAGTTTATTAATACTTCATCATATCGACGTGGCCTTCGGTGTGTAATAATAAAAATGCAAGACAACGAATAAAAATGATTTAAATAAATCATTAATTGACGCATATACGAATAAAATGAGGTAGAAAAATGTGTAGAACGAAAATCGGAGAGATGGATATTATAATATGTATATAAACTATTATATAATGGAAGCACAAAATTCGTATAAACAGTATATAAGGATTTTTAGAAGAGACAATATGTGTCAATTATAATTATATTTGACTGACGTCAGAGAACTTTATTTTGTATCGTTAGCACGTATAATAAAATTGAGACCTTGTCAAAAAACAACATGATTTACAACTGGAAAATCTATTTACTGTTAAGCCGATGACTTGTGATGATGATGATGATGTGCGTGTACACATATAGGTATATACTATATACACCATAGTACAACATCATTAATAAACCGGAGAAAAAGTTAAATCATTAAAAACTGTTTATCCGACAAACTAAATACTATTATAGGTAGGTATTATATTCAATTGTCGTGGTTTTATTTCTAAAAATATGCACTTACCGTGTAGGTGAGCTAGAGAATGTAGAGTGTTCGAGTTGATAAAACCTGAAACCAAACATATTATTTTATTAGTTTATCTATCTCGTTAAACATTAATAAAATGTTAATAAATTATGGTAAAGTTCTGTAAATTGTCTAGACTAAAATAATCAGTTATCGTACCTTTACAAAGTTACAGTATAATTCCAATACAATATTATTATTTTATAACGCAGGGGATCTAAAATAATTATATACATTGATTGTCGAAAATGTTTAAACGAGACCTTTTTAACATTATTTGTTTGTATTTTTTGGGTGTATGAAACGCGTTTTTAAGAGAAATATTACTTGCACATACTCAAGCACACCGCCGTTGCGTATTAGATACTGTATTGTTAAAACGCCTAACCTTTTTGTGCTGGCGCGTCACGTAATAAACAGTAAGTTTCACAATGTGTTCAAACAATATAAAAGCTGTCATGGAAAAAAAACCAAAGGGATTTGAAGTCTTACGGGCGTGAACGATTTCAGCCAGTACCTACCATTGCATATCGATACGCAGCGATTATACTTTTGGCCGTAAATATATTATACTGCAGTCACATGAGAATAATATAAAACGTTTACATACATATATGCGGTTTGAATTTTATACCATTTAGCAATATGTATGATAAATGTTTGCATGATTCGTACAGGGTTTACCTATTTCTGGAGTAGTTGTCACTTTTACATTATATTTAAATAACGCATAATGTCACATATTCACATTTTTCAGATACACCACGAGAGACGAATTTAAGAGAAACGTATACAACGGTCTCGTGTTTCCAATTAAAGTGGGATTTTTAGGGTATGAGTAAAATCTTGATTAATTGAACTACATTTTGCCATGATTCGTTTTTTTTTCTTTGAAATTGAAGAATAAATAATTTTATAAATATACATGGAGTTCTTTTTTTGAATTCATATATTTCATATAGGTACGAAAAATTAATTATACTCAGTTCTCCGTTAGACGAAATAGTCCAAATATGGCTTAGCCATTCACCCTCTATACAGTTTATAATGTTGTCGAAAATATTTCCTGTTTATGATACAGACGAGTAAGTGGGTACTAATACTGACATTTAAGTTATAATTAAATGACGTGTGGTGTTGATACCGTCATCGGTTTGTTTGCGAAATATAAATTTTATAATACTATATACATTATACATAGGTACTCTGTGCGTTTTCGCACGTGTTTAAATGGTTTTAATAGAACAAAACAAATCTTAGCGATACGAGTGGAACGAACAACATCGTCACGACGACGAGAACCATAAACTGCAACAATTTAATAGCAACTACAGTAACATAAAAATAAGTATAACATTTTAGCTATATTTTGGAATACCAAAAATACTAATATCGAGCTAATGTTGTAATTACTATAATATTAAAAAAAAACTATTGTATTTAATAATTATAATTATTATCAACGCAGACAAAAATCGGAATCGTCACAACAGCTCCGATTAATATTACTACTTATGGGAGATGGTATAATATGAGAATAATATGCAAGTGAAACAACCTAGGCTCAGTTACCAATATGTAGTAATTTACACGACAGTCTTAAAAACAGTTTAAATATACTTCTTTAAGGCTAATTTTCCCGTGTAGACAGTTATATAATGTACAAATGTCTACAGAGAGATGTCAAGACGTGTCTTTATCAAGTTGACCTCAGTAAAGTTTTTCCAATGTCCTGCTGGACACACAGAGAAAACAGTCACTTAAAAAATGTATAAGACAGACATATTATATTATACTGAGTGGCCGCCACGTTAGTTTCCATTCGCCCGTGATGTCAACATATTGGCTATCGATTAGTTTGGTTATAGTTGTTAAACACACAGGTTTTCTAGACTTCAGTATAAGCTGCAGATTCTGCAGGTTCGACGTGTGTAGGTGTAGTGGAAAAGAGAAGTACTCGATAAGCACTTTGACCACTCTCTGCAAGTGGTTTTTTTACGTCGAATATCTGGTGGCGAACTATTATACACAGAACCGGGAGCAATTTTTACTGCGTCGAGATTTTACAGTACCAGAGACAATAATGCGCATAGCTCGATTGAATCAAACATCGATCTTGTAAGCTCGAAATTTATCAGGAGAGGTACTTATATTCTATCGCGACGTTCTCTACAGTGTGCAGGGCGGATTGCGGCCCCATCAGGTCGAGAGCTCGCTAATTTGTGGATAATATTATAACGTGTAATTATTCCGAGTTTTAACAGCTTCCATGCAATTATTTAGGCATAACAATCACACAGAACCTGAACGATCATGCAGCACTACACACAATGTTACGGCGAACTGAGGACGGTGATTTACAACGTTTCCTCCGAAATAAATTAATCTGTATCGCGTGTGGTAACAATAATTGGAAACAACCGCTGATACGTTTCAAACGTATATAATAATAATAATAATAATAATAATACAATAACTGCAATGCACGCATTATTGTACAATGCGACACAGAGAAAGTTTCAGAGTGCTTCGTAAATTATTTGACATGTTTATTGTTCTCCGGGAAACTGCGAGTATACGCCCGTGTAATATATATATTATATTTACAGCGAGTCTTCACGTGTACGTTTTGTTTGCGTACAAAATACTCGTAAACGTACACTGCGCACACACAGTTCGATGACGTCTAATAATAATAATAATAATAATACTAACAATATAACGATGAGGATGATGATGATGATTATTATTATTAATAATCGAATAAATCTAGTTTTTTAGAGGAAGCCAGTGCGAGTTCTCGGGATACATGGTCATAAATAATTGTTTGAATTAGTTATGCATTATCTGCTGCCCCTTGATGTAGCGTTACGGGTAGTATATTATTATTATACAGCTGCTATAGTTTCCGGAACGATCAGTATAAATGTTTTGCATGCATAATTAAAAACTCATAGATTTCAATTGAACCGTTTCGTCAAAAAGTCAAATGTAAAATATAAAATAATACAACGCAATACACTTGAGAGTCGCATCACTATAATATATTTCGATTGATCTGTAGCAGGGCGATTGGACGGTTAAAATAATACTAATATATCATGCATATTGTGTCATTATTATTACTTTTATAGGAAAACTTAATATCGAACAAAAACGCGTTTCATCGTTTATTGAAGTTTATTCCATTACCTACACATTTGCAAATAATAATAATTATAATTGTTATAGTTTATATTATAAAACATTATACATGGCAGGTTTAAATGATTCCGTCTGATGGTCTTGTGAACATTATACGATATTATTTATGTCGATTGATTTGTTGAGCCGTCGAGATAAATATTGTCTACAGTCTATACATACAAGTTTCTCGGGTGTTGATGTGATCGTGTGGTTTTTATTTAATTATCCACCATTTATTATAACATAGCAGTACCTAACCTATCAAACGAGTATAAACCAAATTGATCATAAACATAAAAAGTAAAACATTAAATTTATCACGGACCGTCAGACGAGGATCTACCGCTATAAACCATAATGTTCAATATATAACGTGAAATGAGATAATATGGAGTACGTTGAAATTGATTACAATTTCAAACTATATAAGCATATAAAATATAAACACAATTTTACGATGTCTTATCACGCGGACACTATACGTCGTTTTTATTATAATATTAAATATTCCACTAAACTATATATCGTTTAACGATTTCATATAATGTGTACGAATTTCAATACTTCCGATTTATATATAATGCGCATCGCACGACGGTATGGTGGTGCCAATAGGTGCAGAATATTATACAGACCGAATTATAATATGTTACAAAAGGCCTTTCAACGTTTATCCATACATACATGGGAACTACTGCCGATACATAGATGTGTACCTGTATATACATAAATACAATAATACACCATTAGCATGTATGACCCAATGATGGTCTCGCCGTCCACCCTCCACGTCTAAATCATACACGGTACATTTGCCAGTCCTTCGGAGGATGATGAGCTAAATTATTCAAGGTTTTATACCGAGATCGCTCCCCCCCCTATCTTACACCACACACACCCACATAAAACCACAAACGGACCATCCGATATGCGGCCCGACCGGAATTTGTTAAACCAATAATATGTTATTAAAAATTATTATATAATACGGCGTCGTGCGCAATCGAAAATATAATAACGATATATGTACCTATATAATAGCAAGTAATAATAAGCGAGTATTTAATCGCTTCGCTGCAATTAAAAACACATTAAACGCCGCAGTTGCTCGAATAGGGCAGCGCGCGGGCGGGTGAGCTTTGGAGGCTGAGCGCAAAGAAATGTATTGAACATTTTCAACTTATGTAACAAATGTTTATGTAGGTAAATCCCTCCCAAAATCCTGGAAGGCTACCTACATATTTTGTATTTAGACACTCGAGAATTAATTGTATTATTTGCACCACTGATTACTATAGTTAAAAGATAAAGACGATATTTTTTTTAAATTTTTAGTTAAAATACATAATTGGAAATTTAAAGTAATCGGCGAAGGATTTGCTTCCTTTATTTACTTTCTTTAAGTATTTTAAAATTTTAAATTATTTGTGCATTTTAAAGTACGCATAACTTGCTTTAAAATTAAAATCAAAAGAAAAAATCTTCGAGGCTCACTAGATAATAATTTTACCTTTAAATGTATAACAGGTCAATTCACTCTAATTTTTAAATTAACAGAACTAAACGTGATCTACTGAATGTATAATTTTCTATGTTATGCATTTGTGAAACACAGAGCACGCATGCGGGTATAGCGTCCTCTTAAACAAATATAATCATATGGCCTTTAAATTTTTAAATTTTCTACAACACATAAATTCAAATTATATTGTAGATATTATTATTTTTTTCTTACTACTTAGCCTTTAATAGAATATTTAAAACAACTGACTTGAATCGATATAATTTTGTGCACCAATCGCGTATTGTTGTGTTTGTGTGCTTTAATTAGTGCCCAAATTAAACATAAAATTATCAAAACAAACATAATATGATATTGAAACGCAACGGCCAATATTAATATATCTCTCTGATCAGTCGTGGGCAGTGACCGACAATTGTAAATAGCATTTCAGGGATATACGCACGTGAATCGTGAATACAATAGTATTAAATCATATTGTGCTTAAACACTGTCCGACGCTGATAATAATAAATAATATAATGTACCTATATGCCATTGTACCCGTCCACTGTACGCATGCATATATTATCATGTTCCTTAACTCAATGTGTAGCTTACCGTGCTCGATTTTTATGATAAGTCGTCGTTTTCACTAGCTTCCTGCAGGTACCATATTATCACTATACCGGTACCATACTTACACATGAAACGTATTTTTAACTATACCTAGGTATTATAATATTAAGATATAATATGATAATATACTCTTTGCAAAATTGATTGAATGCCAAAATATCGCTTACTCACGTTACGAAAACCTGGAATATATTTTGAGGTTTTCAGATTGGATTTCGAGACGGAACAAAATAAATAGGACCTATTGCAGGCAATAACCATTAATTAATACCCGTCGACTGTACGTGCATACAATGTGCCTCAAACTCAATGAGTATAGCTCAGGGTGTTTGATTTCCACGATAGGTCGTAGTCGTTTTCACTATAGGTTCCTTTAACTAACCCATTTACCTACACATGAATCGTATTTTTAACTACCTAGGAATATTATATTATTACGATGTACTCTCTGCAAAATCGATTGATACTTAAACCACGTTTAAAAAAAAATAAAATATGTCGAGGTTTTCGGATTTGATTTCGAGACGGAAAAAAAATATTATTGGAGACAATAATCATACCTATCACTATAGAACGTGCTAACTGTGCCGAGGCGGCCGTACGACGCCGCCGACGTCAGCGGTTTATCATTTTGTCACCTAGGCATTAGCATTTACAGTCGATGACTTGTAGTTGATACACTAATAATACATGAGGAGTCGATAACCTCGTACTTCCTCTCTCTGGGAATTATATTATAGGTATTATGTATATATTTATAATGCGTTAATTCCATTGTTTGCTTGCGCCTGGAATTCGTTTTCTGAAATCGTTCACACTTTTCTCGAAACGAAACTGCAGATAGCGACTCGTTCATGGGCGTACACTACATGAAATAATAATAATATATACAACACATGTGTACAAACGGCGTTTTAAACGACTCCAATAACAATTAAACCAGATAATGATAAATATATTTATACCCGTTGTAGTTGTTATTACTATCGATTATTATTTATCACCAGCTTAACTAGTTTTAATTGTCTATAATATAATATAAGAACGCGTTTAATATTCTACAATAATAATAATCATCTTATTTACATAATAATATAATATTATACACCTAGGTATTATACCAACCATACTAACATAGGGTATAATATTATATGTACTGAAACTATAATGACAAATACTAAAATAAATAAAAAGATTACACGGTAAACACCGTCACAAAGGTTATTTTTTTCTTTTCAGACATATATGTATAATATCATTACAGAAATCATCTTGACACGATTATTGTACGTATTATCGCTGGGGACGATGACATTTGACTTTTTTTCATACAGTGTTTAGTCAACAGTATGTCTCTATTGCGCGAGAATTTATATTATTATTAATCGTGAAACGATTTTGACTTCACCAATCGCCATCATAAAATTCATAAGAGTACACAAAGTCTGATGTTCCAATAGACATTGTTTAAATTAAAATATTGTTGAACTTGGAACTTTTTCGTGTTTCCAATGCGAATTCGTGAAAGGGCATTAAGGCTATAATGCTTTCATTATGGAGGCCCTGTTTATACATGTAAGGTATACATAATATACAGCTAATATACACTTTACAGTACTAATAACGCAGTCGCATAATCAGTTATCATTCTATCACCAAATAATAATGTCTTATAAAATTGCAATAATAATAATAATAGGTGTATAAGTAGTTATAGGTGCCCAATATATTATATCTAATATTATATTATACGCTGTTCGTCGGTTCATCGAGCCGCAATTAGTTACCCGACAGTTTTCTAAGCGTTTTGTTTCCACATTACACTTATCTAGGTGAAGGCGATTAATACTAAACTACACTTCAGTGGTGCGGTAAATTATCAAGTCATTTACAATAATTGCGTGGCAACATAATCCTGACACGATAGAATATGTCTGCAGCATATTAGTTCTCCAAAGGCAAATAATATAATAACAGTAATGTTATACGCCTGTTCGTCTGATAAATACGTCCACTGGCCCGTAAACGGCAGATATAAACGATAATCTGACGCCGTGACGGGTGTGCATAATTTATAATATTGTGCTCCAGCAACTGTGGCTAAGTCCGACGGTTACAATAAGTCAACCCGGGATTCACGGATACCGGAGTGGTCGTCAAATCAGTCAAGATAAGTCGTGAAAAAAATGACGAAATGCTAAACAAGCGAAATAAAAAAAATGCAACACACGTCGACACACGCCCGGTAAGTAGGTACCTAATAATATCATGAATTAAAAATCGTTTCTCAGTTTAGAAAAAATACAATATTATATTACCTACCCGATATACAGTGCCAAATTTAACGGTGGTCCAGGAGACCTCAAGGCTGAGTTTGTTTTAGGGGTCTCAGGTTGATGTCCTAGATTTAGACTGATAAATTATTAAGAATATGTTCAAATCGTCAAGACAAACTGTACTTTTAAGATATTACACGCACTTTATAACATTAAACCATCGTTTCCCAAAATTTTCCTCCGCAGGACCCCTCAGGACTTATGAGTATGTATAGTAAAAATTACAGTGGACACCGTAATAAAAATAACCTAACCTAACAATAATAAATAATAATAATTCACGGACCTACTTCCCTAGGGTTCCACTGACCACAGTTTGAGAAAAAGCTATTTTTAACTGTTATGATGGACAGTTTCTCCATCACTACTCGTGATTTGATTTAAAGGAAATCATGACCTATGACGAGGTATATAGTTGAAATGTTTTTTTTAAAATCTATATTTACTTTTATCGAATACAAAAATATGTATAGTCAATGCATTAAATGACTATTAAATTACATTATAGTAAATAATTTTTTTTAAGAGGCATCCAATATTAGCTGCACCCCAGCCTTTAAAGACTTAGTTCCGGCATTTGTGAAGTAACCTGTAAAAAGGTAGTGCAGCGGTGGCGTCGATGAAACCGATGACTTTTCGGACAATGAAAAAAAAAGAAAAAAAACCATTCCTGATGTTTGATATTATACGCGGGTTTTCAGAGTAGAATATTATCGTTCTACCAATTCGGTTTCACCAAAATAATAATACAAATAAAAATAATATTAATATTTCGAAACATATTCTGACGGAGCAAAATAACCAGAACATATTATATTATAATATGAGCAAAAAACACGTAACATATCGCCTGTACGTACATTTCACACGTCGTTGTAATCCACGATACCTACCTACTTACGGTGTATATATATAAAAAAAAAAATATCATAAGCCCGCGAGTATTCAAAAACTTTCCCCGTTATTGCGGAAAGATAAGCTGTAAATAAAATACTGTACGAAAAGATTTTAAAACGAGATTGTATAAATTAATAACAATAACAATTCTAGGTCATTTGTGCATGCGGTTTTGCGGCCGCCCGCCGGCAACCTTTCAATATAATAATAATAATTATAATATTATTAATATAATGTGCATATAGGTACGACGCGCGAGATGTCGTCTCACTACTTGCTCCCCCACCCCTCTTACCATCATCCACATTATTGCACCTCGTCGTGATGTTTATTGTGAGTACCTCTGCCTTCCTATATACTAATAATAATAATTTGTAGATTATTACACGGCGGTTAATCAGTTGTGGGTCAATTTCCAAACTCTCTCATGATTGTTGGATTAATAGTTATATCATAATAATATTATCATGATTAAGAGTCAAATCAAACAACTGAAGCACCACATAATTTATACTCGTATAATATAGGAGGATCGAAGACTAAGCATTGAACGAGTGAACAATATCAATCGGTACGATTATTGATTTTTCCTATACGGTTTTTTCATTAATCAAAGATTATCGATTTAGTTATATTTGCTCAAATTGAATACTTCGAATTTATAAGCTATGTTATAAAATAATAATATGTAAGCGGTAGTGAATTAGGTAACTAGTTTAAAAACATCGTATGTAAGTGAAAGTAGCTAATCTACATTTTTTATTTTAGAATTGTGTTCGACCACTCATTAAAAATACTTTCTGTCTAAATAATGTTATTAAAGTAGTATTGGTATTTTATGTATTTTACACAACAATTCGCAAAAAGGTGTATTATTTGTATTGATGTCTCTATTTAAAAAACAAAATCAAAAATTCAGAAGATAAATTATAATTTATTTATAATACCTATTAGGTATAATAGTAGATAATTATTAAAGCGGGCATTAATATTATTATTATAAGTACATAATAATATAATTGTATTAATTATTTTGAATATAATTTTATATTTTTGTTCAACCATAACTATAACTCAAAGAATAACTACCTACAATTATTATTACGCAGCGAGAATCCAAAGTGTGTGTTTTTCCTACACCTATACGCCATGTAGGTACCGACTGTAAACATTAAACCTTGTCACATCAGAGACTTAACAATATTACAAATAATGATAACTAATTGGTTTTGACGGTTTAATGACTGAAATGCGTGTACAACGTCATGTACGTACATTATGCCAGTGTGTCTTGAACATTTAAATATGAAAAAAAAAAAAGAAGAGAAAATTATACTCCAGTCGTTGGGTAACGGTAGATTACGTGAGTACCTATATGAGAATAAAATAAAATACACACAAGTTGTCAATTATTACACCTGCAATAACGTGACGTGCACACGACTGACCTTGCACCGAATGCCCTTGGCCGCGGTATAGTTTCGTTTTTCTGCGTTCAATATAATTTATAAATATACGTTTTTTTTCACAGACGCTTCAATAATACCTCGTGTACATTGTTCAGAAAAAATGGTAATTTTTCCACTTAAAAGCCAAACTGAATGATAAAAAAAAAACACGTAAACCGCAATAAAGAACGCGTATCACTGTTCCTATACACATTATATTATTATGTACCAGTACCACCACTAAATATATTAAGAGCCTCTGTAAATTGTTATCGATTGCAGCAGAATATACGTAGATACTTCAAGCGTTTTCACTACAGTGGCATAATAACAATATAATCTAAGCGCTAGGAAGGTTGATGTAGGAAGAACCGAATAATTCTAATCTTGAGATTTTTTATGCTATAGTACTTACTCAAAGTTTAATTTAACTCAAAAACTACTTGGTTAGGAGTTTTGATTAGATACGTCAACATTTTAAGAACAATTTTCCTCTAAATAATTCACCATAGAAAAGAGGGAATTTGAAAAACTCCATTGTATCTCCACTGGATACTATATTTAATTAGTACAAAAAATCTCAATAACATGAAAATATGGTCATTAAGAGGGTACCTATCTATATTGTTTACGAAATCCAAAAATTAGATTTTAAAAAACTGCATTTGGTATTGAAGAAAATCTTTGGTGAATCACTCTGTATATTAAATCACATAATATTATGTTATATATTTTACATGTTTCAAGTCGTATGCACGACATTAATATGCATCACGTTGGCCGACTGCGCGGAATCATTGTAGAATACCGAAAACATCTTAGAACTATGACAAAATTGTCACTGCCAGAGTATTAAAATTTAGATTTCATAATAGAAGTAAGTCTCGTGACCGCGGTGTATAACTGCGTAACTGCACTTCAACTTATAGTTCATACTGTGTTTCGTAGGTTATATTATACAAATATTATTATTACTCTATAATTGTGTTACTATAAATTATTACGACACGATGAAAATAATATAATGATATAATGCAAAAAGGAAAAATCTCTGTGGTGTCGTCTAAAGCCTGCTGCACCTGAGTATTTACTCAAATAATACCTATGTGTAACCTCCTCCCGGGATTTTAGGCGGTTTTTCTATAAATATTTGTTGTAGGCAAGTTTAATATTTGCATTTGTTATTTATCGAAACGTGAAACAATTTCGAAAGACTTATCTTCGCATTTCCTTATTTGCGACACTTGGTATATATTATAATATAATGTCTAGTATTATATATTATTAGTTTAATAAAAGATAAAAATCGTTGAATTTTTTTTTTTTTTTGTATTCAAGAATTCAACCATACGTTATTCAAATCAGTTAGTTATTACTACATTTTCAAAGACATCAAAATATTAAACTGAATAATGGCTACGAACAAAGCAGGGTGAATGAGACGTACTGAAGTAAATTGTATATTATTATAATCTCGATTTTAATTGATTCCAAACCCAATTAAAGTCAACAGAAGTTTGTGTGTCTTCAGTAAAGCCACACACTTAATTATATCAAAACGGGTAGGTATTGTTGATCTACAATTATTTGTTTTGTACTCTTGTACTCTCGAATATAGAAACGAACAGTTTTTGTTTCCTATAATGTTACCGAAGACCTAGCGCAAACGTCAATATCAGAATCATGTACCTACTTAAAATGATAAAATAATTTATAATTAAATATTAAAACATAAGAAAGAAATCAGAAAATATAACAAAATGCACATACACACGTTAGGAACAACTTTTACCTACAACAGTAATTATTAGGTTGTTGTTTATTTATTTTTTAGTTTCGTAATAGTTATATTAGGTACTTATATTAACTATTTGAAGCCAGTATATTAAGGAGACGTTCAAATCATGTCAATTCATTAACAACAAAACTATTCACCCAAGACGGTGTAATACATAATTATACACATGCAAGATAAATGTGAAAAGTTATATTATGCACACAGAGTTAAACATTATAACAGTCACCTATCATTTATCCACGGTATATATCAATGAGCAAAAAAAAAATGGCATTAAAATTTCTGTGTGTGGAGTGCTGCTGCTGCAGTAGAACCGTGGAAAAAAGGGAATGATTTATTAATATGTGCGCGAATGTTGTAAACTGTAAACAAAACAAAAAAGTAAAAAGGCGTATATAGGCAGGCGCATATATAAATGAATAATGATCGATCTTTTGAAATTCGCGAAAATGTTTTCACATATATACACCCGCATCCGCCGCGGCCTTTGGATCCGGATGGGGTTACACGCCGCCGTTGCAGTACACGAGACAAATCTGAAGCCAATTCAGTATAATACGTAAAGTTTTCTTATTGATTTTTCCCAACATTTCCATATCGCATTTATGAGAAACAAGAAATACCTATAGGTACACCGTCGACACACTATACATATGACTACTGCCGCGCCGTGTATTCGAGCACATTATTTCCGATTCAAAAACAGTAGCGTTATTTATATAGGTAGGTAAATCTAAACGATTGCAGCAGATAATTGTATACACTTCGACTCACTGTATCGCGGCTGATGGGCAAACAAAAATATGTACTCACAAAAACATTTGCAGAGTGCCTATACGAAATATTTCGAGTATCACACTACGGCACCACACGCACTCTACATAACATTATTTAGTAGTTGGGCGGTCGTAAGTATGAAGTAATTCACAGCTACGTCGTGTGTCGTGTCGCGCGACTGCGCGAGGGTGTAGTAACCATCATATTAATTTAAAAGTTGAGCTGTTGTCAATTCTTGGTATACTCGGCATTCGGTTACAACTTGGTTATTACAAGATACCAAAAAAGTAAAGTCCAAACACGATGTGGTTTGATCGACACACTACGTTACTATGAATGCGCCTCAAGAGGACGCCACACGGATATTTGTTGTATCCGTCTTACAAGTGCGTAACATACTAAATTTACGCTCAGCAAATCACGTTTAACTCAGTTATTTTAAAAATTAGAGTAAATCAACATAATAGGAAACTTGAAGGTAAGGACATTATCTGTGTTCAAATATTAGTTTTTTACGATAGTTAAATTTTTTAGCAAGTTACGCGCATATGATATAGCGTAAATTAAAAATGCTCATAACTCACTTAAAAACTGAACTATCTTAAAAAACCAACATAAGATAATGTTCTTGCCATCAAGTTTCATAATAGGTCAATTCACTCTAATTTTTAAACTATCGGTGCTAAACGTGCTAAATTTGCTATGTCACGCACTTGTAAGACCGAGACAACGAATATCTAATATTATAAAGTGAATAATAATTATAACCACCAACGGAATTTGATTTTAAAACTTTTCGGAACTAATCGCAAAACCACACGTCGCATTAGAACATGTGTAATGCGCGACAGAGAGATAAAAGTACAAAACTCTCACGGGAACGCGATAGCATTTTAACGTATGATGATAATATTATAATATTATTCTGTACCGAAAAATAAAAACAACATGTTTTTGGGCGACCACAAGCCGGACAAACCGTTTTTGTTATTCTTTCCGGCGCGACATGGCCAGACAATGTCCTGGTCCGACCGGGTGTGTAATATCATATTAATGTGTCGTACAATGAACATGAGATAGTGGTGCACGTTTTAGACCGAAGCGTCAAATTAATGTTCACTGATAACACACAATTTACCATTGCACACACGCACAGAATGCGTAGCAGATATTTCGTTCAAACGAAACGTGCCGCTAACGAGTTGAAGTATAACAAAAAAAAAAAAAAACCAAAAATACTGTGTTATATTATATCTAAAATATTTTAGGGCGTTTTCTTCAAAACAGCCACACACACACACACACACACACATAATATTCGAATACAAAATAAGTAACTGGCTACCGTCATTATGATATTATATTATAATATAATATAGTGCACATTTTAAGCGTATAACGTTAAAACGGTTTTTGTACATTAAAAATGGTTTTTCTTTTTTCTTTTTTTCGTTAAGCACTTAAGTACCCCGCATTACTAATAATAACGATTATTCCGCGCATAAATTATCTCCCTAATGATCCAAAAATAATATGAATTGGACTTAAGGAGAGAAATTTTAAGCACAGACGGTAATTAACTCTGGGTGGCGGAGGGGGTGGGGTTGTTTGTAAAATGCGGAGTAAAATATAAATACACATTTATGTTCGACAGTGGGTTGTAATATATTACGTTACGGTGGGCAATTTCCGAAAACATCCATAACGTACTTAAGTGGACGGTTGCCCGCATGTGTTGTCACCGCGTCTTGTACCATACTTACTTAGGCTGTACTTACAACATGGCGAATTTGCGTCGGCGAAAATGTTACACGCGGCCATTATCAAAAACAAAGATGTCATAATTAGAGCGAACCGATTCGCTAAGATCAAACCAAGAGCAAGAATATAAACTATCAAGGGCCCGCGTAGGATTTGTTATATTTTAATTTTGAAGCAAGTCATGAGCAGTTTTGAAATCGTAAATTGTTTGTACATATTATTTTCACACATGCGCGGATACGACGTCCTCTACTCAAACAAGACTAATTATCTCGATAATGCTATCTTATCTACTCGCATTTGTACGAATAATATAATAATAATAATAATAATATGACGTTCTGTAACAGGGCTTAGACAATTAATCGCGTATTCCGATTTCCGAAAGCGCACTATAGAGTTTGAACCGGACGACGCACACAATTAACACACAAAAAATGTTGGTGAGGAAAAAAAACGTGTTTAATTCGGTTCTACTTCGACAGATTTGCGGGTATAATCGATTATGCAACTGACTATATTTGAATGTAATAACTAATAACTGTGCTGCGAAATAAATAAAACGTTGGTCACCGCTAATATTATTCGAAATGCTATAGTATTATAACAGGTACAGCTGGTAATAATATTATTAATACCAATGATAACGCTGGCCAGCCAAACGCCATTGTAATGCCAATGATATTAAATAGGTACGATAAATTAAATCCGACGACGACGACGAAAATCTGAGGCCTTTTGTAGGGGTTTTGTATATAAATAATACTATTATACTGAGAATGCATTTCGTTTGCATAGTAAAACGGGTTTCCACCGGGTAAGTGGGAAAATTATCGCAATCATTACGGGACGCTGGCACACGATAATATTATTGCGGCCGACAACTCATGTGAACATCCTCTTTTCGATCTATTATTTACAATTGCACATTGTTGCGTTATCGTCTGTACTCTGTGCGTGGCAGATAATAAAACAAAATATAATAATAACAGCACAAATAGTAACAATACGGTTAACAAAATAAAAAAAAGAGATTGAAACGCGATCGGCCGTCGTTGGCAATAGTGCGTGTCCGACAACCACGACATATGAATCACGCACGCCGAGTTTTTGCGACAGTTTTTCGATTTCATCCCCCCCCCCCAAAAAAAAAAAACGATGAGAACGTGCGTGAGTATAGTGACTACTATAATATTATGTTGTGCTCGTGTTTGTAGTGCAACCGTCGCCATAATAATACAATTCATTCAAAAATACAAGAACTGAATCGTCCGAAAAAGCCGAATAAATACGGGATTATTATTATAACATACAGTCCAGATTTTTTGCTGTTGAGAGGGTTGAAGAAACTGCGACTGTACACCAAGTTTGAAACGGACGGGAATGATAATAAATGCGACTGTTGTTTTCATCGTGTTTCAAAAAAAAAAAAAAAAAAGCGAACATGAATAGATCTAAGTATCTAACAACTAGAGATTTATAAAGAAAACAATTCCATTATGGTCGCTTAGATTAAAATAAAGGCATGGCCAACTTTTTTTCGGTGTTCAGCTAAAATAATTTTTAATTTAAAACAAAAACACCTTTCCAGGTACACTTGATAAAATTCTTACTTATACATTTGATAACAGGTAAATTTATTCTAATATTAAAAATAGCATAGTATTATATTCTTTTTAACGTATAATTTGATAATATGTTATGTGACATGCGTTAGTCGGAAACAATTCTGAAAACAACACATGTGGGTATTAAGTCCTCTAAAAATGTATTTAGTTCTAATTTATTTATTTGTATGGACATAACTATTTTTGATTAGTTCGGTAAACGTATAATAAACATTTTTAAGTGTTAGGAATGGAATTGGATATTATATTTAATCATATATTGATGAAAATATGATGAGAACTTTTGACGAACTTATTAAAACCAAAAGGGCCCCAATACTGAATACTGACTGTTATTTACTGGGCCCCGCTAAGCCCAAGCCGTCCCCAGGGCCAGCTCGAAGTCAGCGTCACCCAATCGGAAAAAATCAAAATGATTGCACGCTTACTGCCGGTTGAGTGGTTGACACATATTTTGAAATTAATCAAAAACAATTAATCAGTCAGTTATAACTTATTATCAATTAAATACAATATCGGTTTTATTATGATTTATGATACCAATATGAATTAGTTAAGAATTGATTGAATAGGCCGCATAAAAACAGTTTTCAGACCCGATATTGTTACCGGTTCCCGGTCCTGTCCGTCCACAAACACGCATGCGCAGGTGTATGTAAATAATAATATTATTATTTTGCTTAGGCACCAAGTTAGGTAGAGTAATTAATATTATGTTAACACGGTGACGCGCGATACCAGTGCGGTTACGCGGGGTGCGAACGGTGGTTACCTCGGTGGAACACGTTGAAATTCCACGCGGCGGCAGCGGCGGCGTGCGGGTATACCAGGCTCAGGTCACCCGGCACCGACACCAAGTTGTGGTTAGCGCCGGTGTCCACGGCGGGCGCGGCGGCGGCAGTGGCGGCGGCGGTGTTGCCCTGGTGGTAGGCCCGGAACATGCTCATGGCCGACGACGAGACGGTGAGAACGTCGGACGAGCGGACGCCGTTTTCTCGTCAACGGTCGAACGGAAGGCGGTCTCGGCAGGACGCGAAATTCCGAACGGTCAACAAAAGTAATATAAAAAACACTATGCTACGCGACACATGTGGTAAAACCGAAAAAAGAGTAGCGAAGAGATCGAGAAAAAAAAACACGTAACGGAGCGCGAAACCGTTAGCGAAATTGTTATCGATTATCCGTACGCGTTATGTACGTCGAATCAGAATTTTTTTTAAATTTAATATTTGAGGTTAAAACGTGTCTCGCGCGATCTGCCCGGCGGCAAGGATCGTGGAAATCGATCGGAGCAAAAAAACGCCAGTGAATCAAAGATTTCCCGAGCGTTTTCGACCCACGTAACGCTCACTCACGCACGCACACTCACACACACGGGCGCGCGCCGGACCGTCGTCGGTGCGGAATACGAAAATATAATATTAATAACAATAATAATAATAATAATAATAATAATAATAAAAATAATACGACAAAAATCGACGTCGGCCTACGAGCTGACTGACTGACTGGCGACGTGCGGCGGCGCGGCGGTGCAATGCGTGTGTGTAAAATACTAAAATGCTTGTGCTTGCGGTGTCGACTGCTGCCGGTGCGCCGATGGTGATTATAAAAAAAAAAACCATCGCCGCCGCCTCCCCACCAAGACGACGGCGACGACGACTGTGTAGACGTGACGTACAGTATTATCGGTCGCACCGCGCGCCGCCGCCGCCGCCGACGGATAATAATAATTACTGTTGCGGTGATAACGCGAGCGCGACCCGCGTGTGTGTCTGTTCTGTACAGTAATAATAATAATAATATCATATTATAATATTATAATATTGTGTGTGCCCGACCTGAACATGAGTCGTGTGCAAGCTGAGCCGCACTTGTTGTTTTTACTTTTTGTTATTGTTATTGTACATACTACGCGTAGGTACATTTTGCAGCTGGTTGGTATATACGTATATAATATGACTGTGAAAACGGCCGTGTGTGCACAGAGCTATGACAAACACACGTCGCTCAACTAATATTTAGTTTTCGACATTAATATTATGTATGCTGTACTATATACATCGAACCCGGTTCGGCGGTTCCGTAATGAATACGATAACATATAAATGAGAGAGAGGGAGAGAGAGAGAGAGAGAGAGAGAGAGAAGGTGATTGATGGTCACCCATCCGCGTCGACGGTGACAATAATAATTATTAACGACCTTATACGCACAGGCGATGCTGAATCGAAACGAAATACACCTACCGTTTTGACGCAATCAAACATGTCAAATCGTACGTACATCACCCCAGCCCCACCCATTTGGAATTTTAAAACATTTTGTTTACCATTATTTAGTACGTAATTTGTATGAATTTGTATGACAATTTTCAAAATTTGTACGGTCTTGGTTAACCCGTTATTAACAAAAATAATAGGTGGGGCTGGGGTGATGTGATTTCAGCCCCACCCAAGGTCAAGAATTACAAAATAATAGTCATCACTACGCCATATTTTAGTACGTAATTTGTATGAATTTGTACGACCGTTTTTAAAATTTGTACGATCTTCGTTCGGCAGCAATCGCAAATACTTAAAATCCACCGTCACCCCAGCCCCACCCCTCGTCTAAATTTCAATGTTTTCGAATTTATTCCAGTGCCATATTTTAGTACGTAATTTGTATGAATTTGTACGACCGTTTTTAAAATTTGTACGATCTTCGTTCGGCAGGAATCGCAAATACTTAAAATCCACCGTCACCCCAGCCCCACCCCTCGTCTAAATTTCAATGTTTTCGAATTTTTTCCAATGCCATATTTTAGTACGTAATTTGTATGAATTTGTACGACCGTTTTTAAAATTTGTACGATCTTCGTTCGGCAGCAATCGCAAATACTTAAAATCCACCGTCACCCCAGCCCCACCCCTCGTCTAAATTTCAATGTTTTCGAATTTATTCCAGTGCCATATTTTAGTACGTAATTTGTATGAATTTGTACGACCGTTTTTAAAATTTGTACGATCTTCGTTCGGCAGGAATCGCAAATACTTAAAATCCACCGTCACCCCAGCCCCACCCCTCGTCTAAATTTTAGTGTTTTCGAATTTATTCCAGTGCCATATTTTAGTACGTAATTTGTATGAATTTGTAATACTTTTTTTTGAATTGTTCGCTATTATATTTTTAATGCGTTCCATTCGTATTTGAATCAGTTGTATATCATTTTATATTTTATAACTAATTAATATTATTATAACCTATATACCTACTATATATTGAACTTCTACATTTATGCTCGAATTTAGTTGTATCATTGATTTGTATCATCATCTCACATCTGTGACGATTACAACTTACAAGTGTTAATATGACACGCTTCCAAGCCAAAATTAAAAATAGCGATCAACAATAAAACAAAAATTAATAAGTTCATTAGTTTTCAAAATGTAAACGTTTTTCAAACCACTGTGCGATTAATGATAGTTCATTATCAATAATGGCACAAAACATATGAACCCTACTTTCGGAATACCTGGAGGAGAGGTAACGAGTTTTATTTTATTTTATTAAATATAATTTATAATTTAATTTTTTTTAATAAAGTAAAATTTAATTTAAAATTATTATTGTAATTATTTTATTCTATTATATTTTATTTCAAACTAGGATTAGATACCCTATTATAAAAATTTAAATTGGTTTACTAAAAAATTAATAGTTATGTTCTTTAAATTTAAAAAATTTGGCGGTATTTTAGTCTTATTAGAGGAACCTGTTTATTAATTGATAATCCACGATTAATTTTACTTACTTTAAATAATTCGTATATCGCTGTCATGAATATATTTAAAAATTTATTTTCTTTATTTATTTAAATAATTTATGTTAAGTCAAGATGTGGTTTATAAATAAGTATATAATGGGTTACATTAAATTTTATTTTTGGATTTAAAATGAAAATTAAGATGAAATTGGATTTAATAGTAAATTTATTTATTTAATTAATATGAATAAAGATCTAAAATATGTACATATTGCCCGTCATTCTTATTAAAAATAAGACAAGTCGTAACAAAGTAAGTGTACTGGAAAGTGAATTTAGAAAGATATTTATATATAAAAAATTAAATATCTAAATTTAAGTGTATCATTTTCAAAGATAGGATGTTGTTAAACTTTATTTAAATTGATATTATTAATATATTTTTTTTTTGTTTAACTATATTAATATCTGGTTTAAATGCAATTTTTGAGTTTGATCTAAAAAAAATTATTGCTTTTTCTACTTTAAGTCAGATAAGATTTAGGTATATTTATGATTTTATGTTTAGGGAAAATTGATATATGTTAATTTTATTTATTAATACATGCTTTATTTAAATCTATAATATTTTTAAGAGCTGGAATTTTAATTTTTAATATAAATAATAATCAAAATATTCGTAAGATAGGGGGGTTAATTGATTATTTACCTTTTTGTGGTTCAATTTTTATTTTTACTTTAATGTCTTTATGTGGTTTTCCTTTTTTTTGTGGTTTTTATTCTAAAGATTTAATTTTTGAATATTTTTTAATAATAAAATTTTTTTTTTTTAACTTTTTTTTATTCTATTCGTGTTATTTATTATTTAATAATAATAAATTTTTCTATATATAATTATTTAATGATTATTAAATTTGAAAGAAATATTTTAATTATTAGTATATTATTAATTAGTTTTATTATATTATTTTTTGGTTCTTTTTTTATATGGTTAATATTTTATAAATTTGATTTGATTTTATTAGAATTTAAGTTTAAAATTTTAAGAGTATTAATTTGATTTTTTAGAATTTGATTTTTTTTTTGAAGTTAATAATTTTTTATTTTCTATAAGTTATATATTTTCTTTATTTAATATTTTTTTTTTTAGATTGATATGAAATTTATTGTTTTTAAAGGTAAATTTTTTTTTAAATAATTTTCTTTATTTTGGTTTTTTTAATTTAAAAGTATTTGAAATTGGTTGAATTGAATATAATTTAAATAGAGGATTAATTTTTTTTTTTAAAAAATTAATTTTGTTTAGACAGAATATTTTTTTAAATAGTTATAAAGTTTATATTTTATTATTTTTTTTATGATTTTTAATTATTTTATTATTTAATTATTAAATTTAAATAGCTTAATATAGAGTATTATATTGAAGATATAAAGGTAAAATTATTTTTTTTAAATATTTTTTGTTTGTTTTTTTAGTTAAAATTTTTATTTTTAAAATAATTTTTAAAAAAAGTTTTTATTTTTTGATGTTAACTTTTAATAAAAGTTAAAATTCCATTTGATTAAATTTTTAATAAAATTTTGTGTAAGGTTTAATTTTTTTATTATTTTTTTAAAATTATTTAGTGTAAAAAATCGATAATCTATTGAATCTGAGAACTGATTATTAGCGATTAATAATAAATAATTATATTCCATTTACCTAATTGGTTATTTTGTTTTATAATTCATAAATAAAAAGAATCATTAAAAAATTATTTAAATTATTGACTATATGATGTTATACTATAAGTTATGAATTATTACGTATTAATTTTTATAAATCATTATAATTGTATAGGTAAAGTATAATACTTATAATTTTATTAGGACAGATCGTTGGTTTTCGGCCTCTCATTTTAAATTTGTGGTAAATTTAAACAATTTAAACAATTTTTTACCAGCGATGAAAATACCCTAAAAATCACTAATCGGAAGCTCGTAATATAAATGTGATCAATTGATATAAGATTATATTATCACAGTACGACACACAGTGTTAATAGTCAGGACAGTCAGGACTAAACTGAAAAAGATATTTGGAAAAAAGTAATTACCTATTTCTGTATTACAGCATCGAAAATAGTCAATGATCTATTAATATCAATGTCAATATAAAATATAATATATACAAAATGATTCACAATATTAGTAGTTATATAAGTAAAATTAGCTATTTT